>DWKF01000021.1:0-42579 GCA_018249355.1 Cecropterus longipennis
AGTTCTTTGATTATAAGTTTGGTGAATTAGAATATAGATCTTTGCGATTTGAGCATGAGGTGATTGATTCAGACAACTATCAAGGTAATTCAGTAATCAATTATACTGACGCTGAGACGCCATATACACGTGTTATGGAATGGAAACACTTTGATGGATTAGCCGATGAAGGTAAAACAATTATTACTAAAGAGTATCCACAAGATTGGGATCGTTCAAAAGAGGCTTATTACCCTGTTAACAATGATGAAAACACACGCATTTATAAAGCTTACGCTAAAGAAGCGCGTGACAATCATCCAGAAATTATTTTTGGTGGTCGTTTAGGTAAATATCGTTACTTTGACATGGATCAAGTGTTTAATGATGCTTTTAATACAGTCCGTCAAGAATTTGATATCAATCAAGATTTCAATTTTGCTCACGACGAGGTTAAATAAACATGCCCGTTAGGGCGTACATAATATAATGTGGGGAAATATTAATGGGAGTTAGTAATAGTAATCAATTAAGTGCTTTTGACAATGTTTTGTCCATCGTTGTGCCAGTGCATAATGAAGAGAAAACAATTAAAATATTTTACAACGCAATAAGAGATATTTCTGCTAAAATATGTGCAGTTATTCATTTTCATTTTATTGATGATGGATCAACAGATAAAACACTTGATTTATTACATCAATTAGCTCAGCAAGATAGTAATGTTCATTACATTAGTTTTTCACGAAATTTTGGTAAAGAAGCTGGACTTTATGCGGGTTTACAACAAGCTGATGGTGATTATGTCGCAGTAATGGATGTTGATTTGCAAGATCCTCCTGAACTACTTCCCGAGATGTTAAAAGAAGTGCAAAGTGGAGATTGGGATGCTGTTGGTACGAGAAGAGCGGATCGTAAAGGTGAAGCAAGAATACGTTCTTGGTTTTCAACGCAGTTTTACAAATGGATGAACAAAATAAGTCAGACACAATTGGTTGATGGGGCACGAGACTATCGTGTTATGACGAGACAAATGGTTGATGCCATATTGTCGTTATCTGAGAATCAACGGTTCAGTAAGGGAATTTTTACGTGGGTAGGTTTTAAAACTAAGTATATTCCGTTTGAAAATCGTGAACGTGTTGCTGGACAGACTTCTTGGTCTTTTTGGGCTTTAAGTAAATACGCTGTTGAGGGCATTGTGTCTTTTTCTACAGTTCCGTTAACCCTGATTACATTGCTTGGATTTTTATCGTTTGGAATTTCGATCCTGAGTGCGATTTTCATAGTCATTCGTGCCCTTGTACACAATAATAGTGTCGATGGCTGGCCATCGATGGTAACCATAATCTTATTTATTGGTGGTATTCAACTTCTAAGTTTGGGTGTTATAGGTAGATACATGGCTGCAATATTTTTAGAGACAAAGAGGCGACCAATTTTTATTAAGAAGGAAGAGAGTTAAGGAAATAGACATGGATAAACTAGCTGTACTAATACCCGCGTATAATGAAAGCCAGACAATTACTAAAGTTGTACGCGATGTAATTGAAATCACTAAAGACATTACCGGAACCGTTGTTTACGTTTATGATAATAATTCGCAGGATAACACAGCTGAATTAGCAGTAGAAGCAGGTGCAGTTGTGCGTCACGAGTATGCACAAGGAAAGGGCGCTGTTATCAGAAGGATGTTCCGTGAAATTGATGCCGAAGTATATATCATGATTGACGCAGATGATACATATCCTGTTCAAGCAATTCCTGATATGTATCATAAAGTTGCTGAAAGAAAGGTTGATATGGTTGTTGGAGACAGATTGTCTTCAACCTACTTTGAAGAAAATACTAGACCTTTTCATAATATTGGCAATACCTTAGTCCGCGGATTAATTAATACATTGTTCAAAACAAACATTAAAGATATCTTAACAGGATACCGAGCGTTTAGTTATCAATTTGTGAAAACTTTTCCAGTACTATCTAGGGGATTTGAAATTGAAACTGAGATGTCCATTCATGCAACTGAGTTTAAAATGCTCGTTGAAAACCAAGTTATTGAATATCGTGATAGGCCTGAAGGATCCGAATCTAAATTAGATACATATGGTGATGGAGTAAGAGTTATTACAACTGTGATCAACCTTTTTCGAATTTACCATCCATTTGCTTTCTTTGGATCATTTGCAGGTATTTTATCGATTGTCTCTATCTTGCTATTCATTTTCAGAGTTTTTTTCCCGTTTTATCATACAGGTAGAGTGGATAATATGCCGACACTAGTTGTGAGTTTAATATTGTTTAGTGTTGCAGTAACTGCTTTCTTTGCAGGTGCAATCTTGAATGCTATTCAATCTAGTAACAAGCGCAATTTTGAGTTGAATTTGATAAATGCTGACGAAAAAAATAAAAATCATGCAAATAATTAAGAAATTTGGTAATTATACATTCATACTATTGAGTTATTTGGCAATAGGTATAACGTATCCGGCGCTTTTCACTGAAGGGGATTTAGTTAGTAGAATTAATGCCCGATTTTCGGTAACTGCGAATGAAAGTTTATTAGCTTTTTTCGTAGTTATTTTACTATTAGTTTTTCATTTTAAATATAAGCATAATGTTCTTAAAATAAATTATTGGCCATATTGGATCTTCGGCGGTGCGACATCAATCATTTATGTTTTTACTATGTCAGTGTATCAAGTTTCCTCGAATAATTTAAATTATGTGGCTAATTTGACAGGCAAAGCTAATTTATTGGTAACGTTTGTTGCGTTATTAGGATTCATGTTTATTTTCACTAATTTGGCAGTTTTTTTGGGCGGAGTGATAAAAAATGTGAATTTGAAAGCTTGGCAAAGTAATTATTGGTCAATATTGATCCTCTTATCGTTAGTGTGGATTGTCCAAATTTTCCCCCTTTTTCCTGGAATGGTATCATGGGATGGTTATCGACAGTTTTTAGAATATTTCCATACACACATTTCTGAACTTGACTTTACATATTATCCAACAAGCCATCATCCTTGGGCTGCTACATTGGTTTTTGGATTTCTGTTTTCTGTTGGCAGAAAAATTGGTGGTGCAAATGCAGGCTTATTTTTGATTGTTTTAATACAGATAGTGACATCGTCAATAATTTACGCAAAAGTAATTCACTTTATCAGCATAAATTGGGGGAAAGCTGCAACTATCATTAGTTTCTTGTTTTATTCATCTCCTCTGGTGGCTTTCTGGCAAGTTACTATTGAAAAAACTCCTCTGTTCTTGGCGTTTGTAACTTGGTTTATGCTTTGTTATGCTCGTATTCTTTTGAACAGTTACCAGAAGCCTGTGTCAATTTATTTGTACATTCAGCTAATTGCTTCAGGTATACTAATGAGCATGTTTAGAAATGATGGTGCTTATGTTGTAGTTATTTCTTTAATCGCGTTGATTATTGTACAATTTATACAAAAAAAGGGATTTCCTAAGATGTTAGTGTTAGGATTTTCCGTGTTCATGGTGGTTTATGTGGGGTGGAATAAAGTCGCTCTACCTTTAATGAATGTCGTGCCAGGGTCTGCTGCTGAAGTACTCACGCTACCCATGCGTCAATTGTCAGCTGTAGTTATAAATCATCCAGAATCTCTTAGCAAAGATGATTTAGCTACAGTTAACAAATTAACACCTTTAAAGAAAATTCCAACCAATTTTAATATCAATCATGCAGACGATTTGAAATCACTATACCCTGTGGATACATTTTTGCGTAGTTCTTATGAAATTAAACAAGTTGAGTCAGGAAAACTTAAAAGAGAAGCAACGCCAGCAATAAAAAAAGCAACAAAGCAATATCTGTTTATTTGGTTTAAACAGTTTTGGAAACACCCCAAAACGTATTTTGTGTCATTCTTTGCAGCAGACAGTCAATTTTTAAATCCACTATTAGATAATAATCCAAGTTCTCGCGGCATCATGTATGGCAATGATTATATGAAGAAAAATCTATTTTTACAGCCTAGTTGGTATCATGAAATACATTACTGGTTTTCTGAAAAAACTAGGAAATATATCACATGGCCGAATATTTTATTCACATTACCAATTATTAGAACAATCTTTCAGCCTGCTTTTGCATTATGGACAATACTATTTTCTTTAGCTTATTGTTTGTACAAAAAAAGTTACTTTATGATCATGTGCATTCCGATTGGCTTACTGGCTGTCGTTCCACTACTATCTCCTGTGAATGGTATGGAAAGATACATGTTACCTGCAATCTATGTTCTACCTTTGTTGTTGGTAGTTATTGTTAATGTGAGTCGTAAAGGAGTAGGTGGGAATGAAGAGGGTATGTAGAGAAGGAATGGTCCTTTTCGGTCTACTAATTGTCGTTATATTGATATTTAATACGATATTTTTTGAACCAATCCGATTACCGTGGGATGCATATTACCATTTATCTCGTATTGAAAATTTAAGTAAGTCATGGTTTGCTTTTCTTTATCCACAAAACTTTACTTCTTTGGGACAATATGGATTAGCAACTAATATCTTTTATCCTGGATTGACGTTACAGTTAATTCAAAATTTGATAATACATGTTGATTCTGCTATATTAGCCTTTAAAATTAGCATGGTTCTTACAACTTGGCTATCAGGTTTGTCAGTTTATGTAGTTATCCGAAAGTATAGCATTTTTTCTAGAATGATAGCTTTCTGTATTAGTGTGTTGTGGCTTACAACAATTGGCGTGACAGCATTGTCACCTGGAAATTTAGCTGAATCAACTGCATATATTGGTATTCCATGGCTAGTCTGTGGGCTATATTTGGTTACGCGACAATCAGATTCGAATATTTGGAATAGTGTAACCTACATAATATTTGGATTAAGCATTTCGGCATATTCTCATGTTATGACTTTCTTAATTTTAAGTATCTTGACAGCAGTGTATTTTATTTGCTTAGTTATTATCGATGGTAATAAATTACGGATAATCAAAATCGCTATTTTGGGTGGGATCGGAACAGCTATTTCAACTTTAGCAGTGGTTATTCCTATTATGATTATTCAGATTTCGAACAGGGTTACTAAACCAGTTGTAAATCATGATGTTTTTGCAAATAATGTAAAAGATATTGGGATGCTATTACTAGATCCTAGTAGTAATCCGGACATATGGTTACCCCTGCTTTTTATAGTCACAGTAATAATATTTGGATATAAGAAGCCAACAGTGGGTATAATATTGGGATTGATTTTCATGTTATTGGGAACTAATATTTTTCCTTGGACTTATTATTTGAAAGATACTCCAATTTCTACCATACAGTTTGCCACTCGCTTGGTTAAACCGGGAATAGCAGTAGCGTTGATGTTTTCGTTCTTTAATTTATCGATAAACGATGTAGCTAACCATAATCGTATTAAATATAAAAAGGGATTCGTAATATTTACTCTAATAGTTGGTTTGATTATGATGGGAACTATCAGAAATAACTGGTTTCCAAATCATAACTCAAAAGAATGGTCAGAGCAGCAAATTAAAAAATATACAGAATTTCATGATGCCCAGCACGATGGGTATGGCTACTCTATGGATATGACCTTTACCGATAAAATAAGCAATAGCCCAGATTTTTGGTATCTTAAAAATTATACTGATTATATTCCAGAATCTGCACTGTCACATACTGACAAAATGAGCACATTTATTGGATCAGATATTGAAGGACTACTGCTTACTAAACATCAAATTATTGATAGTAATGGAAAAACATATAACACACGCGATTATCAAGCAGGTCTTAAATCAGTGACAATGAGAAATAATGCACCTATTTTATCAAAAAGTATTATTGAATTACCAATTGTTGCGTATAAAATGTTGAATTTAGAAGTTACAATTAATGGTAAAACTCAGAAATTTTTTATAAGAGATGGGAAAATTGCGCTAAAACTTAGTGAGACACTTCATGGGAACTCCGTCGTTAGTGTTAAACAAAAAATTCCATTATGGATAATTATTTGTAACATCATTTCACTCACTTTTCTTATGTCTTTGTTCATTTTTCAAACAAAACTGTTCAATTAAAAATACAACAATTTTCAATCATTTAGGGTATAATGGAATTTAGATTATTTGGGGGAATAGCGGAAAATGCTATTCCCTTTTGGATTGGAAAAACATGATAAAAATATATCGAAAAATTTGTAAGTTTTTAAAAATAAATTTTCTGTTTCTCTGGGTAGCGATTTTAGCGTTGTATTTTATTCAGATTGGCGTTATGATGTCAGACCCTACATATGGGACTGGAAACTGGGGGGCTAATGCGTGGGCAAATGGTATAAAGTTCGTCATTAATGAAACAACCGTTGCAGGAACAAACGTCCTTTTTATTATGAGTTTGTTGTGGCTGATAACTATTATTACTAATCGCATTCCAGTGACATTAATTTTGGCTTCTGTTATCACTGCAATTGCAGCTATTGCAGAATTTCAAGTGATTAGTGTTAGGCAAGAAGCAATAACTGAAGCAAGTTTACAAGAAATTACAGCTTTCAAAGATTTACTTGGTATGCTTGACATTAAGCTAGTAATTGGTGCTATGTTTATTTTAATAATCATAGCAATACTGTTATTTATTATATATCGACGCAGCCGCTGGATTGTATTTCGTTCTATCAGATGGCGCGCGGTATTGCTTGTTTTGAGCGTGTTGGTTATCATGCCTTTCTTCTCAGTAAATTCTGAAAAATATGAGGCATCCTTTACAAAATTAGGTGATGTACCTAAAGTATGGGATTCTTTATTTGATGCAGCATCAAATGGTGGCATTATGGCGGTACTAAATTCGCGCACTACTGACGCAATGGTTGAGCCAAAAAATTATAGTCAACAGGCTATGAAAAATCTAGTTACTAAATACACTAAGCAATCCGTGTTAATCAATCAAACGCGTAAGAATACTAATTTTAAAAACCAAACTGTCATTTATACTTTAAGCGAATCGCTAACTAAACCCAGTTATGTGCCTGGATTAACGATAAGCGATGATCCATTACCGAATATAGATAATGTTATGGATAATACAAGTTCTGGTCATATGATATCTTCTGGGTATGGCGGTGGTACTGCAGGTATCGAATATGCAACGTTAACAGGATTAAATATAACGTCCTATCTTCCCACAGTAACGATGCCTTATTCTCAGCTAACAAGCAGTATTAACGAAAAGTCTACAGTAACAGGGCAATTTGATAACAAAATTGTGGTTCACCCATATGTGGGCTCATTTTATAATCGACGTGCTGTGTATAAAAATATGGGAATAAATTATTTTTATACAACAGATAGTACTGTACCAGTTAAATATCAAGAGACAATTGATGGTGATTCACATATCAGCGATGAATCTGCCTATAAAAATGTTCTAAGTAAAATTAGTAAAAAGAATAATAGTCAGTTTATTCAACTGCTAACAATGCAAAATCACATGCCCTGGACTTTTGAAGGGCGAGATTATAATATGATTGAACCAACTAATTCAAATGCTGATGAAAATACAATTGAATCCTATTTGCAAGGGCTTCATTATACTGATGAGGCAACTCAAACGTTTTTGGATAAGTTGAATGATTTAAGTCGTCCGATTACATTGGTTTGGTATGGGGATCATTGGCCAGGTATATTTAACTTTGTCAATACCACTACGGATGCCTTATCAGCACACTCAACGCCTTATTTCATTTGGCAGAATAACGCCGCAAAGAAGGCAAATGGGACCGTTGATGTCTCGGCCAACTATGCTGACCCATCTGACTTTACGGCTATGATGATGAAGATGAATGGTATGAAAGTTGATGCCTATTGGGCACTGAAAACAGAGATGTTAGAAAAAGTGCCAACAATCAACAACTACACACGTGACGATAAAGGAAAATTAACATTTCTTGATCAACGGGGTAATAAAATTGACGAAAAGTCGTTAACCAAAGAGCAACAAGAAATTGTTAATGACTTTAAATTAGTACAATATGACATTACAACGGGTAAAAGTTATCTGCTCAAAACTAATTTTTTCCAGAAAGTGAAATAACATGGCGACAAAGAAATATTTAAGTGCATTTTTGATGTCACTAGTAGCACTGGTGGGTGTGCTTTATTTGACTAAAGTGCAAGGCGATTTGCATGCACATTTTGGTGCCGGAAAACTTGTTAGCTATTTTGCATGGCCACTACTTTTGGTTGGAGTTAACAAATTGCTAAAAATTGAAAAGCGTAAAACGGGGACACTATTTGAAGTTTATTTACTGATATCGACATTTTTTGCGTTTTTAGGCTTTATAACTGTGTTAGAAGTTATAAAAATCTCGGCGCCATTTCAATTTTCAATGGGAAATTGGTGGGACGCCATTACAGCAGGAGCCATAGGTAATGAAGGAAATATGAAGACACCATTAGGTGATATTTGGACGAATTACCGAGTTGGCTGGTTTCTGATGATGGCGCCGATTGCCATTAAACTGTCTGATTATATTGATCACAAAATTACAACAAGATGGGCACAGATTCTAGTTGCAATTATTTTGATGATTTTACCACAATATATTAGTCGTATTATTGATTTACCATTTAGTCTGAATGCTGCGATGCTTGGTGCAGGGCTGTTATTAATCACCAGTTTAATTATTATAGATTCAAAAAAGTGGCGTCTATTATGGATTGGCTTTGGTGCCGCCGTTGTGATTATTGCTGCGAAAATTAGTGGTGTTTACTTTAGTTACGGTAACGCAGAAAATATATTTGTTACAATCATTGGTTTGATCACTGCAATAAAACTCATAGAATTTTTATTAGATTTTGTATTAGTTCGTGTACAATGGAAACAGTCAAGATTTTCATTACTTGCAATTACATTGGTTTTATTGTCAGTAGTAACATTATTAGCAAACTTAACTGTTGTATTAAATTAAGAGGGATATATGAATCAAAAGGTCAGTGCGGTAATTGTAACTTTCAATCGACTTGCGTTATTGAAAGAAGTTATTGAGAGTTTGCAACAGCAAGAGACTGCTATATCGCATTTAATTGTGGTAGATAACGCCAGTGAGTCAGATACACAATCCTATTTGGAATCACTAGGGGATCGAATTGAGTATGTTCGTTTACCAAATAATATTGGTGGCGCTGGTGGTTTTAATGCAGGAATCCGTTACTTTATGGCGCATACTAGTGACGACTTTGTGTGGTTAATGGATGATGACACAGTGCCACAAAGTGATACATTATCGCAATTACTTACGTTTTCTAACGTTAAAAAAAATTTTGGATTTTTGGCTAGTGATGTACGATGGACTGATGGTCATCGCGCCCTTATGAATCGGCCAGCACCAATGAATCGACTTAAAAAAGTACCTGAAGATTTAACTGAACCGATACAAGTACAAAATGCAACTTTTGTTTCTTTATTGATGAAAAGATCGGTAGTTAAGCAAATTGGCTTGCCAATTACTGAATTTTTTATTTGGGGTGATGATATTGAGTATACTGAAAGAGCGGCGCGTGTTGCTCCAGGATTTTTTGTACCTCGCGCAAAAGTTGTTCATAAAATGGCGGCGAATGTTGGTAGCAGTTTATTAAATGATGTGCCGGAACGAACTCCTAGATATTTTTATTCTTATAGAAATAAAGTTTATTATGCTAAGAAAAGGGACAATTACCGAAAATATCGTGCGTTTTTGCGTATATTTTTGGAATATTTACAAATCAAGTTTTCTAGAGCTGAAAGAAAGCAAGAAAAATTATCAATTCTAAAACGTGGTGTATTAGCTGGAAAAACTTTTCATCCGCACATAGAATTTGCGGATGATTTTAATGACAACCACCATTAACATCAAGGAACTATCATGGAAAAAATAAAAAAATTACTCGTACAATATCAAGTTGCCATTTTATATTTGGTTTTTGGTGTTCTGACGACAATTGTCAACATTGTTGTGTTTGCACTCTGTTATAAAGTTTGGCATGTTGATTATTCATTCTCTTACGTTGTCGCCTGGTTTTGGGCAGTATTATTTGCTTATTTGACGAACCGTAAATGGGTGTTTCATTCGACAGCTACCAATGTTAAATCAGTAATCAATGAAATTTGGCAATTTATTGTTGCGAGAATCGTGACAGCATTATTAGGTTACGCTATTTTGTCTTTTGGGGTTGTGGTGCTCAAACAGGACGCGCAAATTTGGAATGTGATTCAAAATATATTTGTGATTGTAACTAACTTTGTACTAAGCAAACTAGTGATATTTAAAAAGAAGGCGTAAGCCTTCTTTTTAACGTCTTTCATTAGCAACCCGAATTAGGTCTGATACAAATTTATTTAGCGTAACGACATCATCATTATCAGGGCTAAGGTTGATTTTAACGCCCTCAGCACCTTTAATACCAGATGTTTTGGCAAATTGTGCTTCAAATTTTGGGACAGCCAAGCCAAAATCGCTGAGATAATAGGTATCACCAGACCCAGCCACACCATACACAACGCCTGTTAAATCAGCATGAGCTAGGTCTTCAAAGAAGTCCAAGCCTTCATCTGGTAGGGAACCCTTGTCGTATGTATAAGGGACAACGATGGCGATGTCGACATTTTCCAGTTCATCAGTCTCGGTTTGGCTGATTTCTGTTTTTTTAACTGATACGTTTGCTGCGACTAAGGCGTCAACAAAGACGTCGGCAACTTGCTCATTGTTACCCGTGATAGTTGCATATACCACTTGTGCATTCATTTAAAAATCCTCAATTCATTATGTTCAATACTATTATAACGATTTATCGACGCATTGCACACCATTCGTTTGTGCAAAATGTAACGAATTGTGACGGTTTCTTGACAAAACCACAAAAACACTTTACTTAGTGGGTTGGTGGCCTTATTATATTAAGAGTATTCGAAATAAAAACCGCAATACAATGCAAATTTTCAACTGCCACTTGCGTGAATTAGTTATTCTATCACAAGCATAATAACTAACACGCCAATAGGAGATTAAAAATGATACATCAGTTGTTGGCTGAATTCATGGGTACAGCACTTATGATAATTTTTGGGGTTGGCGTTCACGCTGACGAAGTGCTGAACCGTACAAAATATCACGGTTCGGGACATATTTTTTCGATTACAACTTGGGGATTTGGTATTGCCATGGTGTTGTTCATCTTTGGTGATGTCTATATTAATCCCGCAATGGCGTTGGCGCAATATATTTTGGGGAATATTGATTTACCTTATTTTATAATTGTCAGTTTTGTAGAAATTTTTGGGGCTGTTATAGGGTCATTGATTGTATACGTTATGTATGCTGATCAATTTAAGTTATCAGAAAAAGACATTGATCCGGTCATTGTTCGGAATATCTTTTCGACGGCGCCTGCCATTCGTAATTTACCACGTAATTTTTTTGTTGAAGCATTTGCGACGTTTATCTTTCTAACAGGTATTTTGTCTATTTCTGCTCACGCCGGTGGTGTGCCGGGAATGGTGCCACTAGGTGTTGGCTTTCTCGTTTGGGCAGTCGGTATGGGATTAGGTGGTACAACTGGATTTGCAATGAACCAAGCCAGGGATATGGGACCAAGAATCGCATACACAATTATTCCATGGCAAAATCGAACAACGAGTGATTTTAAATATGGGTTACTCGTTCCAGGAATTGCACCATTTATTGGCGCAATTTTCGCGGCACTGTTTGCTAAATTTTATCTTGGAATATAAGCGCTTTAAATCCTAACGTTCGTTTTTGTTTCTTATAAGATAGCTTTTGTTCGGAATAACCGAACTTTTTTTTGTTTTGTGAGAGAAGGTTAATATGATTACGAACGCATTGACTATAATAACTGGTAAACTAGATAGTGGAGATAGTTAGTCATTTTCCATTAAGACAATTGCGGATATTGTCTAAATTCACTTTAAAAGGACATAAATTATGCTTGAAAGATATTCACGACCAGAATTACGCAATATATGGTCATTGCAAAATCAATACCAAACATGGCTTGATGTAGAAATTGCGGTTGATGCTGGTTGGGTTGCTGAAGGGCACATACCAGCCGATGATTTGGCTAAGATACGAGCTAATGCGACTTTTGATGTTGACCGTATTGCCGAAATTGAATTGTCTACGCGCCATGATGTAGTGGCATTTACGCGCAATGTGTCTGAATCCTTAGGTGATGAACGGAAGTGGATTCATTACGGTTTGACTTCAACAGACGTTGTTGATACTGCGCAAGCCTTACGATTGCGTCAAGCAAATGACATCATTAAACAAGATTTAAACGAATGGCGTGAAGCTATTAAATCACTGGCGTTAAAGTATAAAGATACCGTCATGATGGGGCGTACTCATGGTGTTCATGCTGAACCCACAACATTTGGTTTAAAGATGGCTCGCTTTTACGCTTCTGCAACACGAGCGATTGAGCGTTTTGAGCGTGTGGCAAAAGAAGTTGAGACTGGTAAATTATCTGGCGCTGTTGGTACTTTCGCTAATGTGCCGCCGCGAGTTGAAGAAGTGGCAATGGCTGAATTAGGTTTAACCCCACAACCAATCGGTTCACAAGTCTTGCCAAGAGACTTGCATGCCGATTATATCCAGACAATCGCTTTGATTGGCACACAAATGGAAGAGCTTGCTACTGAAATCCGGTCATTACAACGTTCAGAAATTCATGAAGTCGAAGAAGGCTTTGCTAAGGGTCAAAAAGGCTCCTCGGCTATGCCACATAAACGTAATCCAATCGGGGATGAAAATATTACCGGATTAGCTCGCGTATTGCGTGGTTACGCAGTAACAGCGCTGGAAAATGTGACATTGTGGCATGAGCGTGATATTTCACATTCATCTGCGGAACGTATTATTTTGGCTGATGCAACGGCTCTGATTGATTACATGCTGCACCGCCACACTGGTATCTTAACCAATCTTGGCGTTTTCCCAGATACAATGCGTAAAAATATGGACCGGACGTATGGCTTGATTTATTCGCAAAGGTTACTATTGAGTTTAATTGATGCGGGATTGTCACGCGAGCAAGCTTATGATACTGTACAACCACTAACAGCACGTTCATGGGATGAACAACTCATGTTCCGTGATTTGGTTGACGCTGATCCGACCATTCAAGCTAATTTAACGCCTGCACAAATTGATGATTCGTTCGATTATCACTACCATTTGCGTCACGTGGACGAGATTTTTAAGAGAGTAGGCTTAGTATGAACAACTTGATTAGTCATCCAGCGATAAAAAAAGTGCTTTTAACTGAAACGGACATACAGGCACAAGTTCAGCGTGTTGCCAATGAATTAACAGAAAAGTTTCAAGATAATGAACAGCGTCCTGTTTTTATCGCTGCTTTGAAAGGTGGGGTTATTTTTGCCACAGATCTGTTGCGAAAAATGCCTCTTGATGTGGACTTTGACTTCATTGACGTTAAAAGTTACAGTGGATCTGCTTCTACTGGTCAGGTTAAAGTCGTTCATGATGTGAATATGGATTTAGCTGGACGCGATGTGGTTGTCATAGACGACATTATTGATTCCGGGCGTACCATGCAATGGCTAAGTGATTATTTCGCCCTCAAAGGTGCTAAAACTGTTACCACTGTTGCTTTGGCTGATAAACGTGAAGCGCGTGTAGTTAATTTTGATGTCGATTATTATGGTCTGATAGTGCCCAATGAATTTGTGGTTGGTTACGGTATGGATTATAATAATTATTTCAGAAATTTGCCAGTCATTGCCGTTATTGATTTTGACAAGTTGAATTTGATTGGTTGATAAAGAATTATAAAGTAAATATTGTTATTATTGTATCATTTTTGTATAATATAAATAAGATTTCGATGAAAAAAAGAGTACATTACTTTTTAATGTAGTAGAAAGCGCTGGTTGATGGGAAAGCGTCATTAAAGGTATTGGAAAGTAATTCTGGAGAGAATCAATGTTTTGAATAACGAGACATTGATCGGTCACGACCGTTATATCGTATGGCTATCGGCATTGCGCCCGTAGTTAAGATAGAGATAGCTAGTTTTGCTAGTTAAACGACGGTGGTACCGCGAGAATTCGCCCGTTAATTGTTTTGATAACAATTAGCGGTTTTTTTATTGGAAAAAATAGTGAGGATGACAATATGGAAAATTCAGTTGGTGGCTTGTATCGAGTCAAGCACAATAGCACATAATCACAAATAGCATTTAAACGTAATGGAGAGAACCGTATGACAACAAAATTAGATATTAAAAAGACTTTATTATTAGCATCATTGATGTTCGGCATGTTTTTTGGTGCAGGCAACTTAATTTTTCCCGTTCATTTAGGGCAGTTAGCTGGTTTAAATTGGGGGGACCCGCCACTATTGGTTTCTTACTGAGCGCAACTGTTATTCCGCTAATGGCACTCATCTCGTTATCGCAAACGCGGGCCTCAGGTATTTATGACTTGGCAAAGCCGTTGGGGCGTGATTTTGCGATATTTTTCCTGATTGCTGTCCATGTTTCGTTGGGACCGATGATTGCCACACCTCGTACAGCAACGGTTGCGTATTCATTAAGTT
Source organism: Cecropterus longipennis (assembly GCA_018249355.1). Taxonomy (NCBI): domain Eukaryota; kingdom Metazoa; phylum Arthropoda; class Insecta; order Lepidoptera; family Hesperiidae; genus Cecropterus; species Cecropterus longipennis. The sequence goes on from DWKF01000021.1 coordinate 14,584, forward strand.
TCGCTAACTGGATTCCGAGTAGTTGGCAGTCAATTGCGCAATTGATATTCTCGGCAATTTTCTTTGGTATTGTTTATTTTTTGGGATCGCGTGAACAAAATTTGACGAAGTATATTGGACAATATTTAAATCCCATTTTCGTTATTTTGTTGGTTTTGATTTTTTTGTTAGCGATTTTCAATCCCATGGGCACTCTCAATCATACGGCTGAAGCTGCTTATCAAACAAAGGCATTCTCGTCGGCATTTATTGAAGGCTATAATACGCTTGATGCCATTGCAGCCTTAGCATTTGGTATTACGATTGTTCGTGCTATTGAAGCCATGGGCTTTAGTGGTCGTCGACAAATCGCGCAAATCACTGCAAAAACGGGCTTCATTGCAATTGCTGGTATTGCGATTGTGTATATTGGTTTAATCTTGCTAGGCGCTACGTCGTTGTCGCATTTTAAATTATCGGAAAATGGCACAACTGCTTTGATGCAAATTACCAATCATTATCTTGGTTCCTTTGGGGGCGCGTTCTTGGCTGTGATGGGCACAATAGCTGTTTTGACGACGGCAATTGGATTAACAGCAAGTTTTGCGCAAGATTTTCACCGTATTTTTCCAAAGTTTAGCTATAAAAAATGGTTGATTTTGACGATTGGGCTTTCGTTCATGGCTGCCAATTTTGGATTAGATAATATTATTGCTTGGGCTGTGCCAATCCTCATGTTTTTATATCCAATCGCAATTACGCTGATTTTGTTGGGATTATTATCACCACTGTTTAATAATGCAAGTGTCGTTTATCTATCAACCATGATTTTTGCAATGATACCAGCAATCATGGATGGTATTGCCAATTCACCATTTTCAGGATTGTTCAAAGGGGTGGTCGGATATCATGACGCCAAAGGAGTACTGCATTTTGGTGTTTATCAAAATTTGTTACCATTTGCAGACATGGGTTTTGGGTGGATTACGCCAACGATACTTGGATTTTTGATTGGATTTACCCTGTATAAAATTAAGTTAAATCGCATATTGAAACCGGTCAGTGATACAATGCAGTAAAAAAAGTGATCTTAAGATCGCTTTTTTTGTTGGCTGATGAAATTTTGTAAACTATCTGAGTAGAGCGGTTGATTTTGTTGCAATTCAGCAATATTTTTTGCGCCCAATAAAGTGAATAAGCGTGGTAATGCTTGTTGCCAGTCTAATATTTGTTTGGTCAAATCTAATTCGCCATGATCCATCAGAGTTTGTAACATGAAACCGGCACTTGAGGCCAAATTGGCGCCAAGCATTAGACTAGTTACAATATGATTGGCGTTTTGAATGCCACCTGTTGCTATCAGCGGTAGTGCATTTTGTGCGAGTTGTGCTGAAATGAGACTTTCAACCGTAGAAAGTCCGTAATTGTCTATATTAAACGAATCATCGTTACGATTACGCCGACGTTCAATCACCGCAAAGTTTGTGCCATTAGCGCCCCCAACATTTATTGCGGCGGGGTGGAATTGTGCTATTGTTTGATAAGTCGCAACGCTCATCCCAAAGCCAACTTCTTTAATAATGACTGGAACAGGTGATTTGGCAATCACTTCGGCTAAGTTATCAAGCCATTTAAATTGGCGATCTCCTTCAGCCATAACAAGTTCTTGTGCAACGTTAACGTGCATTTCAATAGCATTAGCATCAATCATGTCAATCGCATCTCTGACATTTGCAATAGGGTGATCAGCACCTAAATTTGCAAAAATAAATCCCTCTGGATTGCGTTGGCGAACAATTTTAAATGTTGTTGCTTGTGATGGCTCTTTAAGTGCAATTGATTGGGAGCCAACTGCCATTGCCAAGCCAGTATTAGCGCTAACAGTAGCCAACTGTCCATTAACACGACCAGTCAGAGCAGAACCACCAGTCATAGCTTCAATATAAAATGGCCAATTAAAGTGATGTTGGAAGAGATGAGTAGTCACATCAACATCTTCAATGCTCATTTCAGGAAAAGTGTTTGGTAACCAACGAATATCATCAAAGGAAGCACCAATTTGTTTTTTTGGCGTCGTATCACGCCATAAACTGACACCAAGGGATAAATGTTCATCTTTTCTATGTGCTTGTGGTGATTCAGTCATATTAACCTCTATTCTGTGGTGCAATGTTCATCATGTGGACGTCGATACCCGCAGCTAACCATTGATCATTAATAGTTGACGGTGAGCTAATGACTGCAAAACCATTGTCACCAAAGCCAGCGCCACTAATTTTACCAGCCGTTTGATTTAGTGTGCTGAGTAAATAACTTAATTTAGGTGTGATGTAGCTGTTAGGTAATGTACGGGTGAGCAAATCTTGGTTGTCATGTAACCCTTTGGCAAATTTATGATAATTTTGCTGTATTAAATTAACAATGACTTGTTGCACAATTGTTTGACTTGTTTTTAAAAAATGTGAATCAAGGGTATTATTAGCGACTGCTTTAGCCGTATCTGCGCTTTCATGTGTTGCACCTAAAACCAGTTGCCAATCAGTTGGCCAAGGTAGTGGGGTGATGCTTAATAATGGCCATGATTTGTCGACAAAAGTGGGGTTCAGCCATTGGTGATTATTGACGTTCAATGACGATAAATCTGGACTTGTGTAAGCAATAGCGCCACCAAAAGCAATCGCAGCAACATCACCTAGTGAGCCATTTTGTTGAACATGCAGATGTGCGAGTGCTGCTAATTTAAATTGTGTGAGTAGATCTAATTTTAAATGAAAATGTTGGGTGATGGCTTTAACAACTGCAACAGTGACTGCTGCAGATGAACCGAGTCCTAGTTTTCCGGTTGCACTATTGAGGTCGCTCGAAATCGTTATATGGACGTTATTAAAGTCTGCAAGCAAATCATTGAGATAAACATAATCGTGCATAATCTGAATAGCAGCGCGGACAAAACGCCATTCATCATGATAATCATGAGATAAACGATCAATATCAAAAACAAGCGGCGTTGTTATAACATTTGACGTTATGATCGATCTGTCGCTTGCCGTCTCGATTGTAATTGTCAGTCCAGTCTCGACAGCAACAATTAGTGCTAAATTACCAGGCTGTGTAATTGCATATTCGCCAGCTAAAAATAATTTTCCAGGAACAAATATTTTAGTCATAAGTAATACCAGGTCCACTAAGTGCAACGTCTAGTTTGAGTTGTGGTAAGTGATCATGAAGCAATGCCAGGATTTGAGGTGCTTGGGTTATCGTCGTGACGATTTTGACGTTTGGACCGGCGTCTAGTGTTGCATAGGCCAGTATACCCTGACGTCGCATGTCTTTGATTAAGGACAAAATCAGTTGTGTTTCATCTGTAAAATAGGTGAATGGCTGGCGGGTGGCGGTCAAATTGAGCGCGTGCATAGCCAACGCATTGTTTTCAGCAATGGCACCTATTTTTTCGATATCCGCATTTGCCACAGCAGCAGTCATATCATCAAATTGATTTGCAGATTGCTTGACCCAATCATCATAATTGGGTGAAGTCATTGCGCGCATCATGCCTTCAGACGAACCAACTTTTTTACTCTGACCAGATACTTCTGCAACAATGAGGGCAATCGGCATATCAGGTGCGTGCAAACTTTCAGCAAAAGACGAGTCATCGTCTACGCCTTCATGCCAAACAGCAAAGTGACCAAAAAAAGAACGGCTAGCGGATCCAGACCCACGTCTTGCTAATCGTGAAAGTGTTTCTTTAGGTAAATCAAGTCCTAAATAGGCAACAACCTCACCAGTCAAAGCCGCAAATGCTGAAGCAGAAGATGCCAGACCGGCACTTGTCGGCACATGATTATCAGATGAAACATGTAAAGGTGGAAAATCACCTAATTGAGTGCGTAATAAGTTTAAGAACGTGTGCACGCGCGTAGCGTCACAAACTTGTTCGTTTAATACAAATGTATCTGTGCCAGTTTCACTGGGTGAAACACTAGTCGTCGTGTAAAAACGATCGAGTGTTAATGAGAGAGAACTGGTAGTGGGTAAATTAAGAAATGCATTTTTTTTCCCCCAGTATTTAATGAGGGCAATATTGGTGTGTGCAGTAGCTGTCATAAAGGTTGAATCCATGTATTTTGAGCGCCAGCTTTTGTTAGCGCATTAGCAATAGTAATCGCGTCATTATTATTTTTGGCTAAGGCAAACATTGCACCACCGATACCGGCACCTGTCAATTTAGCGCCAAGTGCGCCAGCGTGCGTTGCAGCGTTTACCAGCTTATCTAATTTGGGGTGAGAAATTCCCAATGATTGCAGTTCATGATGTGCGGCAGTGAACATCATACCGAGATGTTCAGGATTATTTTCAGAAATATCAATCCGAATTTTTTCGGCAATTTGTCCAAGATGTGTGATTGATGCCCAAGCACGATCGTGATCTGTCAATAAAAATTCTTTGACAATACTGATAGCATGGACTGTTTGTCCGTGAATACCAGTATCAGCCAACACCAGTGTACCTGTTAAATTCATACCAAAAGTAGACATACCTTTATTTTTAATAAACCAAACGGGATTATCGGCATTAACTGTCGTCGTATCTAATCCAGACGGTGAGCCGTGTGAAATCACTTCTTCGATATTGGTAAAGTAGGCTAATTCTTCCTCGCTCAAATCCGTATCAAAATAATCAAAAAAAGCTTTTGTAATCGCAGTTGCCAAAGCAGCCGAAGCACCAAATCCGCGTTCCTGAGGGACGTTTGAATCGATAGCTAGGTGAAAGGGCGTCGTGCTCATATCGAATTTGTCTAAAAGACGTAATAGCAGTTGCCGTGCCCCCTCGACATTGGCTCCTAACTCACTTAAATCGCCGTGAAATTCAGCCCCATCAATCGTTTGACCGCGAAATGCAGGACGTAGAGTGGCTGTAACAGTCATATTTGGCAAAGGGATTGCAATCGCAGGTTCACCATAAACAACGGCATGTTCACCAATCAAAATCGCTTTTGCGTGGGACTTGCCAACGCCATTCATTTGACTTAACATAATTTCCTCCAGATGTTCTTTACTATTGTACCGCACGAGGCCATTTAGTGTAAAATATAAAGAGAACGACGTTGTTTAGTGCGTGTAATGCATGCAGTAAACAGCGCCATTCAAAATATAAAGTGCTTATGAGCACACCGAAGAAAGGTATTTTTATGAACGCCAACAATACATTTGTGGTTTTAGATCTTGAAACCACAGGACAAAGTGTGGCAAAGGGCGGGCGCATTATTCAAATTGGTATGACATTTATTCGGCAACGAAAAATTGTTGACCATTTTGAGTCTTTTGTAAATCCAGGTCAGTTGATTGATCGGCAAATTCAACAATTGACACACATTAGCCAAAAAGATGTACAACATGCACCATATTTTGATGAAATTGCGCCAATGTTGCAGAGCTTACTATCAGATGCCGTGATTATTGCGCACAATATTAATTTTGATTATCCCTACTTGAATGATGAATTTGAAAGAACTGGATTTCCTGTTTTACAGATTCCAGCAATTGACACTGTACAGTTGGCGCAAATTTTGTTGCCGACCGCACCTGGATATCGACTGTTAGATTTGACAACGTATTTGGATATCAACTTAGTAAATGCTCATCGCGCCAACGCTGATGCGCATGCGACTGCTTTGCTTTTCTTAGAAATGTGGCGCCGTGCTGAACAATTACCGTCTGTGGTATTACAACAATTACAAACTGGTGATTGGCCACTTTTAAGGCAAACCCAGCAGTTTTTAAAGTTAGTTCGTCCTAAAAGTACCCAGCCATTTGATGTTCAAGACAAGGTGGCGTTGCAAATTAATCAACAGGTTTTCTCTGCAAACCTTAAAGATATCCAACCGATTGACTATCCAGTGAGTGTGACCGAAAAGCGCGCCTTATTTGGTGAATGGTTAACTCAAAATGAAGCGCAAGAATTTCTAATGGATCGAACCCATCGTTTTTTAACAAAACGCTCTGATGGTCTATTGACGGTTTTGACGGCGCCACGGATGGGTAAAACAATTGCTTATTTAATTCCGGTCATTTTAAGCCAACAAAACACTGTGTTACTCACAAATGATGATAGTTTACAAATGCAACAATTAGCCTTGTTAGAAAAGTTATCATCTCTGTTTGATGTGCCATTTAGAAGCGCTATATTATATGATCCTTCTGATTATATTGATTTGTCACGTTTCATTAAAATGTTAGCCGTTCACGATTCATCACAAGTACAATTTGCTAAAGCGCGGTTGTTGGTCTGGTTGACTCAAACGAAAACTGGATTATTGCAAGAAATTAGTATTGGCTTGCACAATTTAGATATCGTTCAAGAAATTCGTGGCGATGAGCAATCAGAATTTTTCAAAAGAGCACGCCAAAATGCGGATAATGCTAATGTGTTGATTATGAATTTTCAAACTTTTTTCACGCAGGATCAATCATTACGTCAAAAAAGGCAAATTCAAAAATGGCCATTAGTTGTCATGGAAACCCCAGCGCAATTTGTTGATGATTTGCGGCAGTATTTTCATGTGTCATTTAATGTGACAGCACTAAAAAATGATTTAAAGGGTATTGCGCATCAAGAAGTTACCGGATTGACGCATAAACAGCGATTGTTTATTAGGCAAAGTACGAGTGAAGCACTCAAAATTTTGAAACAGTTGACACAATCAGACAGTACTAGGACTAATTTGAAACGTACTGAACGTTTAGCCTTGGTGATTTCTCATATTAACCAACTGTTGTCGCTTACAGAAGCTCATTTACCGAAAGAATTTCAGTTGCTTGAAAATCAGCTCAATAAAATTATCAGGCTTCAAACGCAAGACAATGTGGTGAGTGGGAACGAGCAGATTTCTGAAAATGGCCAGTCACAGATCATTTTGAGTTTCGATGTGTTAGAACGCGCTATTTACCACAAAAAAATTGTTGCACATATTCGAAAATTATTAGTAGTTAGTGAATTTTTGCCAACTGGTGTGACGGATTTTTTGCGTGATGTACCAGATACTTGGACCATTGAGCGAGATTTTGTTCATGATGATCGCAAACCGGTCCAATTGGTCCAACTACAAAAAAAGTCGCCCATTCTGCATTTGCAGGCTATGACCCAAGAGGATGTTGGTGAAATTATGGTCATCGTGCCTAATGAGGAGCGTGTGAATCACTGGTATCAAAAAATAAAATATGCGGTGACAACGAATTATAATATTGTAGCAGAAGGCGTTACTGGTTCTTTAGAAAAAATCCAACGTCAAAGTCAAACAAATCGTCAAAACATTGTGATTGTAACGCCAAAAATTTTTGGGACGATGTGGCAACGTGATCAAGAGTTACCAGCGATCGTGATCGTGCCTGAGCGTGACGTATGGCAGCCAGTTGCAAGACTTGCATCCGTATTAAACCAAATGCAACGGCACCAATCGGCTATGCTAGTAACACAATTAAATGCCATGCAACGTAATCGATTCAAACAACAGCTCGCAATAGTGCCATTTAATGTTGAGCATGATTTAGTGGCACAATACTATGAACTTTTTAATCAGCGTTAATTTTCACAGTCAGGGGAGACGTTTATTTGGTACAATATAAGTGTATGTGCATAAAGGAGTAACATCATGATGCAATTTAAGGACGACATTCGAATCCGCCAGCGTCGCCGCCGAACTCGCATTCATTGGGCACGAGTTTGGTTTCTAATTATTGGTGCTGCTATTGTGCTGGGGACTTTGACACTAGGCTATTTTTATTTGTCGCTATCACCCATGCGGGGAGCGGAAAAAAGAATTGAAAAAATTGTTCGTCAGAAATCAGACATTGTTACCGTAACGCAAGTGTCAGTTGATTATCGAGACCGTACGACCTATGCCGCTTCTGGTGAAACTGCAAATGGGACAAAAAAAGTTGCCATTGTGCAAGATAACAAAGTGAAAACATACAGTCGTTCTGAAGGCATGTCAAATGCCCAATTACGATCACTTTTACTTAAAACCTATCACCCTAAAAAGTTATACAACGCTAATATTAGCCGCTACAAAAACGTTTTAGTTTGGGAAATTAGTTACAAAGCACAAAATAATAAACTCAATTACCTAACCCTAGATTTTAAAACAGGTAAGGTATATCGCGCCATATCGGGCATGTAATTAAGGATGATTAAATGAATTTATCAGATAGAGTAACAGCTATTACCGCCTCACCAACATTGTCAATGAATGCTTTGGCAAAAGAAATGCAGTCACAAGGTATTGATGTCATTAATCTAGGTGTTGGTGAACCAGACTTTCAAACACCTGAAAATATTGCTGAAGCAGCAATAGCCGCCATAAAAGCTGAAAAAACAAGTTTTTACACGCCATCAAGTGGTTTACTTGCACTAAAGCAAGCTGTTACGGAGCGCATATATGCGCGTTATCAGGTGCGGATTGGGACTGATAATGTGACGATTACCACTGGTGCAAAGTTATCACTGTATGTGTTGATGCAAACTTTGCTTAATCCTGGGGATGTTGTGGTAACAGCAGCACCAGAATGGGTGAGTTATGTTGAACAAGTCAAATTAGCTGGTGGCAAATTATTAGAAGTACATTCTAAAAATGATGCATTAAAGTTAACGGTATCAGATTTGATGAATGTTTCTGAACCAATCAAGGCAGTTATTATCAACTCACCAACTAATCCAACTGGACAAGTTTATTCTCGCGAAGAAATTCAACATATTCTTGATTGGGGTTCAAAAAATGATGTATTCATTATTCTAGATGAGATATATGGTCAATTAGTATATAACGGTGTAACATTTACCTCCGGGCTTCAATTAGCCGATATTAACAAAACCAATATGATTATTGTTGATGGTGTTTCAAAAGCATATGCAATGACGGGGTGGCGAATTGGTTGGACAATTGCGCAACCTAAAATTATTCAAGCGATGAATAAATTGCTTGGGCATTTGACATCAAACCCCACGGTGGCTGCACAATATGCTGCTATTGAAGCACTCAATGGTTATCAAGCAACGGTTGAAACGATGCGACAGGCATTTGAAGAACGATTAAATAAGACGTTTGATGCACTAAATTGTGTACCGGGTTTGCATGTTGACGTGAAGCCTCAGGGCGCGTTTTATTTGTTTCCCAAAGTTGAAGCAGAAGCCTTATTGGCTGTTGGTGTTGCTAATACGACCGAATTATCTACCAAAATTTTGCAAGAGGCACACGTTGCGGTGCCCGCTGGAGAAGGATTTGGTATGCCTGGATATTTCCGTTTGAGTTATGCTAAAGACCAAGCCACTTTGGATGAAGCAATAAAGAGATTAAGCGATTTCTTTAAAAAATATATGAAAGCATAAGAGACAGATGACTGAAAAAATTCCAACAATTCAAATTATTGATGCCAAAAACTATGTTGGCAAGACCGTTAAAATCGGGGCTTGGTTGCGCCAAAAAAGAGGTAGCGGCAAAATTGCATTTTTGCAACTGCGTGATGGAACCGCTTTTTTCCAAGGTGTTGTTGCAAAAGCAGATGTATCAGAAATTGTTTTTGAAACAGCAAAGAGCTTAAAGCAAGAAACAAGCCTGTACGTGATTGGAGAAATTCATGAAGATTCACGGTCGTCATTTGGCTATGAAATGGCTGTTTCTGATCTTGAAGTGATCGGTGAAAGTCATGATTATCCGATTACGCCAAAAGAGCATGGTACGGATTTTCTGTTTGATGAACGGCACCTGTACTTGCGTCATTTAAAGCCATTCGCAACGTTAAAAATACGCAATACTTTGATTGCGGCTTCTTATGAATTCATGAATCAAGAAGGGTTTACAAAATTAGATGCGCCATTTTTGACAGGTTCTGCTGCCGAAGGGACAACTGAATTATTTGAGACAGATTACTTTGGTGAATCAGCCTTTTTGGCACAGACTGGTCAATTGTATGCGGAAGCTGGCGCAATGGCATTTGGTAAGGTCTTTACTTTTGGTCCAGCTTTTCGAGCAGAAAAGTCAAAAACACGTCGTCATTTGACTGAGTTTTGGATGATTGAGCCAGAAATGGCGTTTATGCACCAAGAAGAAAGTTTGGTATTCCAAGAACGGTATATTGCTTTCTTGATTTCAAAAGTACTTGAGAGAAATGAGCAAGAATTGGATATTCTTGAACGTGATAAGGACGTTTTGCGTTCCTATACGCAACTACCTTATCCTCGTGTAAGTTACGATGACGCAATTAAGCTTTTGCAAGATAATGGCTTTGATGTTGAGTGGGGTGTTGATTTTGGTTCACCTGAAGAAACATTTTTGGCCAATCATTTTGCTAAACCAGTGTTCATCATTAATTATCCAAAAGCAATTAAAGCGTTTTATATGAAAAAGCACCCAACGCGTGATGATGTGGTGATTTCTGCTGATTTGTTAGCACCTGAAGGATATGGTGAAATTATTGGTGGCTCTGAACGTGAAGATGACTACGACACATTAAAAGCTCGCATTGAAGAACAAGGACTAGATATGTCTGAATATGAATGGTATTTGGATTTGCGTCGCTATGGTTCGGTTCCACATTCTGGTTTTGGACTTGGGCTGGAACGTATGGTCACATTTGTTACCGGTGAGGAACATATTCGTGAAGCAGTTCCTTTCCCACGTATGACAAATCGTCTGAGACCATAAAAGATGATTTCGATAGTGTATAATTATGGTACACTATTGTTGAAAAAGAAACGTCCAAGAATATCTTGGACGTTTTTAAAACAGAGGGAATATGACGTTAGAGCAAAGACTACAACAGTATATTCAAGCTGGTAACAGCAGCATTAGCAATGAGTTATTGCTACATTATCAAGACATTGGGCTGGATAATGACGATCTCGTGCTGTACTTTCAAGTTCAGAGAATTCAAGATCGTGGCGATCAGGCAACACCCGCTGCTGTGGCGCAGATCATGCACACCACTGAAAAAGTAGTGATTCAACGTTTACAAAGTTTGATTAAGCGCGAATTGATGCAAGTAAAAGGTGGCGCTATTAAAACTGAAGTCTACGATTTTACGCCGCTATTTGATAAGTTATTGGGCGGCACAATTGTTGAACACAGTGAATTGCTATCAGATGGTAAAAGCACCCGCCGACAAATCATGCAGACACTGGAGTCGGAGTTTGGTAGGCCACTATCACCAATGGAAATGCAGACGATTAGTCATTGGTTTGACCAAGATCATTTCGAGCCAGTGATGATGATGCTTGCTATTCAAGAAGCCGTCGCAAACAATGCGCGGAGTTTGCGCTATATTGAGACCATATTGACTAATTGGCAACGTGACAATATCACGACACCTCAAGCAGCTGAAGTCGCAAAACAAAGGCGTCGTGGTGTCACATACACTAATTTTATTGATTAATTATTTAAAGATGATTTGATACTGGTCATCCAAGTGAAAACCAAATATCGGTTGTTTGTTTGGTGCTAATAAAGTAGTACGAAATGACGAATCTTTTAAACGTGAAAATAGTTGTCCTAAAGTCATGGACTTACTACCCAAAATAAATAACACCTCATGATGCGTATCATCGGAGTAAGCTAATGTTGTGATGGGATAACGATTAGCATCGCTTTCCCATAATAAGCGCGTTTTTGGTGACATATAGCGTGTTAAATCTTCTAAGTCTGATAATTTCATAAATTCATTATAAAGGAAAATCATGGAAAAAACATATCATTTAATGGCGACTGCAGCCGCTGGTCTAGAATCACTGGTTGGTAAAGAATTAGAACGTTTGGGGTATGATCACCAAGTGGAGAATTATCGTGTCAGGTTTGATGGCACGCAGCGTGATATTTTAAATACCAATATCTGGTTACGTACCGCGGATCGGATTAAAATTATCGTGGGTGAATTTGATGCCAAGACATTTGACGATTTATTTGAAAATGTTAAAGCATTGCCTTGGGAAGACTATCTCAATTATGATTCTGAGTTTCCTGTGGCAGGTCGTTCAAAAAAATCAGAGTTATTTAGTGTACCAGATGTGCAGGCTATCACTAAAAAGGCGATTGTGAATCGTTTGCAGGATGCTTACCACATCAGAACACGTTTACCTGAAAATGGCTATTTTGCACAATTAGAAGTGATGATTGACAAAGATCATGTGATTGTGACGTTGGATACGACTGGTGAATCATTATTCAAGCGAGGATATCGTGTGAATAAGGGTGGCGCCCCACTAAAAGAAAACTTTGCTGCTGCATTAGTTTTGTTGACTAATTGGCACCCAGATCGACCATTTGTTGATCCAACTACTGGGTCAGGTACAATTGCAATTGAAGCTGCATTGATTGGACGCAATATTGCTCCGGGATTAATTCGTGATTTTGACGTCGAGCAAATGGATTGGTTTGATAAGTCTCTGTCAGATAGTGTACGTGATGATGCCGAAGCACAGGCAGATTACGACAGAACGCTAGATATTGAAGGTTTTGACATTGATGAAAACATGGTGGCAATTGCCACTGAAAACGCGAAGCATGCTGGGCTTGGGCATGACATTACGTTCAAACAATTAGCCGCTAAGGATTGGACAACTGACAAAATTAATGGCGTTTTAGTTGCCAATCCGCCTTATGGCGAACGTTTGGGAGAATTAGATGCTGCTCGAGAACTATATCAACAAATGGGTGACGTTTATCGCCAATTACCAAGTTGGAGCAAGTATATTTTGACTAGTGATCTTGAATTTGAACAAAGTTACGGCGAGAAGGCAACCAAGCGTCGCAAGTTATATAATGGTGCTTTACGCGTTGACTATTTCCAATACTGGGGTAAACGTGTGAAGTAAAAAAGCAACGATTGTGCACAATGTATAATCGTTGTTTTTATTTTTGTTCATAGTTGTCATGACGTGCTATCATCTCATTGTTAAAATAAATTAATAATGAAATGAGGATAATGTTAATGATTGAAAAAAATATTGAAGCTAACAACCTATTTGCCAGCGTGCTTTCAGATGTCAAGCCAAGTCCAATTCATGCGTTTGATGAAAAAGTGAGCGATTTACCAAATATTCTGAAGCTGACGATTGGTGAACCAGATTTTTCAGTGCCAGAGCACATCAAGCAAGCCGCGGTGGCAGCTATTTTGGCAGATGATTCTCATTATTCTGTATCTGCTGGGACAAAACAGCTGCGTCAGGCGGCTAGTCATTTTTTAGCTGATCGATATGATCTTCATTATGACGCTGACACCGAAATTTTAACAACAATTGGTGCTACAGAAGGACTGTATGCCATTTTGTCTGCTATTTTAGATGAAAATGATGAAGTTATTATTCCGACGCCAGCTTATCCCGTCTATTCTGCTATGACAAGGCTCAACAAAGGTAATCCGCTTCTAGTTGATATATCGCAGGATAATTTTATATTAACGCCTGATCATCTACGCGCTATTTTGGCGAATCATACGCATGTAAAGGCGCTTATTTTAACTAATCCTTCAAATCCCACAGGCGTGACTTATTCTGCAGAAGCCTTGTCGGATCTTGCTGATGTTTTGCGTGGTACAGACGTATTGGTCATCTCAGATGAAATTTATAGTGAACTGCGCTATGATGATCAGCATGTTTCAATGGCAACATTTTTACCTGATCAAACGTTAGTGATTAATGGCGTGTCAAAATCTCACGCAATGACGGGCTATCGGATTGGCATTATTGCTGGACCGGCTGCACTAATCACTCCAGTCAATATGGTCCATAGTTTTATTATCATGACACCATCCAATCCAGCTATGGCAGCTGCAACGGAAGCATTTGATAGTAATTTGAGTGCAAGTGATACCGAAAAAATGAAAAATGCTTACCGTGAACGGCGTGATTTGTTGGTCTCTAAAATGACGGCACTTGGTTTTGAAATGGCGACACCAAGCGGTGCTTTCTACATTTTCGCTAAAATTCCTGAAAATTTGAATCAAGACGATGTTGCTTTTGCCTATGATTTAGTCGATCAAGAAAAATTAGCAGTAGTACCTGGATCGGGTTTTGGTCCTGGTGGTGAAGGCTATATTCGCTTGAGTTATGCAGCCTCAATGGCGATGCTCACAGATGCCATGGCGCGGTTATCGTCATATTGTGCAAATAATAGTGCCACCAGAATAGGTTAGTTTTATCTGTGGAAGTTATGATAAAATGGAATAATTATAACTAAAAGGATATGACTATGACAACAGTTTACATGCGTCCGGCCATCAAAACGGATTTAAAAGAGATTACAACTATTATTGACGGCGCACGTCATTTTCTCAAAGCACAAGGTCTGCCACAATGGCAATCTGGCTATCCCAATGAAGAAACCGTTGCAACAGATATCGCATTAAATCGCGGCTATGTGTTGGTTGTGGGTAGTAAAGTAGCTGGGTACACAGCATTAATTGCAGGGGCAGATCCAGTATATGAAGCAATCACAGAAGGTCAGTGGGTATCTGACACTGATGAGTATATCAGCGTTCATCGCTTTGCTATCTCAGATGGTTTTCGTGGGCAAAAGTTAGCGCAACGTTTTATGACAGCTATTTTGACGTTATGCTATGACAAAAATCAATTCGATGTGAGAATTGATACGCATCCAGAAAATCATCCGATGCAGTCAGTTATTACTGGCAATGGCTTTGAAAAAAGAGGTACTATTTTCATTAATGAGGGAAAAGAAATTAATGGCGAACGATGGGCTTATCAACTCATTTTGGCGTGATGATTAACCATAAAAGTGCTACACGTTTTGATACGTGTAGCACTTTTAAAATTTAAAAAATTTGTTTCACTATTTACTTACTTAAAATAAGCGGATATAATAAGAGTATACTAATTTGATAAGGGGTCAACACATGACATCATTTACAGAATTACAACAGCAACGCCGAACAATTTACGCGCTGGGTCAAAATGTTCAGCAAACACCAGAAGCATTATTTGAACTGGTAAAATCAGCAGTTCGTTATGCACCGACTGCCTTCAATAACCAAACAGTACGTAGTATTGTGTTGACGGGTGATGCTCACGAAAAGCTCTGGGATATTGTTGCTAAGCGTTTAAAACAAGAAGTACCCGATGAAACGGCCTATCAAGCAACTTTATCCAAAATTAATGAAAGCTTTAAGGCTGGATTCGGAACCGTATTATTTTTCACAGATACTGCAATCGTTAAGTCTTTTGAAGAAAATGTACCATTATACGCAGAAAACTTTCAGGATTGGTCTGAACAAGGGCATGGTATTGCGGAATACGCTACTTGGTTAGCATTAACAGAAGCTGGTTTAGGTGCTTCTTTACAGCATTATAATCCGTTGATTGACGAAGAAGTTGCCGAAGCTTTTGACGTTCCAAGTACATGGCGTTTACGTGCACAATTAGTGTTTGGATCTATTGAAGCACCAGCCGCTAACAAAGATTTCGTTGGTGACGATGAACGATTTAAACATTATAGTAAGTAAAAAACGAATCGATTAGCGGTTCGTTTTTTTTAACGCCTGCATTGCGAGCTGGTGTGCGCCGTGGTTTTGTTTTTCCGGTATCCAACTAATTAAGACTAAAGGAAATTCAGATAATAGGCTTATAATTCGATCAACATAAGATTGATAGTGTTTGGCATATTTTTTTTGAATAGCGTCAGCGACAATTTTTGAATCGGTATAAATCTGTAAATTATCAATCATTGGTAACTGTTTGATGCTCCAGATAAGCCCCATGAACTCGGCTTCGTGATTATCAGCGCTTTGGGGTAAGTCGTTTTTGAGTTGTTGCTGGTGCTTGTTGACGATTAAAATCGCTCCAACTGCTGATTGCCCATTGTGGACGTTTCGCGCTGCGTCAACATAAAGTGTCATCATGTCTAAAATCCCCTGAAATGGTTTATAGCAATCATTATAACAGAAATTAGGCTTCTGAAATATCACACCTTGATATTGGAAAGCAACTTTTATTTGTCATCATTCTTTTAATATCAAAAATCTGGTAAAATAGGTTACGAATACGTTTATAGAAAAGAGTTTCACATGGTACCAAAACGCGGTTATTTTCAGCCAATTGATTCTGTTGGCCTCATGAGTTGGTTATGGTGGGGTGTATTTTTGATGTTGAGTTTCATTATTTGGAATGAAATTGGCTTCAAACTGGATGTTCTACCCATTGTTAGCATTTTAGTTGTCCTCGTAGTGGGGCTGCTAATGATTATTCGAAGGCGCGTTTATTTGGCCGGCTCGCAAATTTTCTTGGGGCGTATCTTAATGGCTGAATACGAAAAAGTTAAGTTAGAAGACATTGATAATTGGCAAATAAAGGGACGTATTTTGTCTTTTGAACGTGCAGACCGTAAAAGAAAATACCTATTAAGTCGCAATGTCGCGGAGCAAATTAAAGGATATAAAGATACGAATGGCAGATAACATAACGATTAACATTGTTGATCAGGTTGGGCGTATTGATGCCGTTTTGGCAAAAGAGACGTTACCGTATTCTAGAACAACATTGTCAGATTGGCTTTTAGAAGGCAATGTTTTAGTCAACGGCACACAGGTGAAGAGATCTTACAAAGTATCTTCAGGTGATGTTGTCACAATTACGCCGCCAGAAATTAAAGATACTGAAATTTTGGCTGAAAATATACCGCTTGATATTCTATATGAAGATGATGATTTGTTAGTTGTTAATAAACAACAAGGCATGGTTGTGCATCCAGCTGCTGGTCATACAACAGGTACATTGGTGAACGCATTAATGTATCATTCGCCACTGTCTACTATTAATGGTGAATTTCGACCAGGTATTGTACATCGTATTGACCGTGACACTAGTGGATTATTGATGGTTGCTAAAAATGATATTGCCCATCAATCATTGTCTGCACAATTAAAGGCGCATAAAAATCAACGTATCTATATTGCACTAGTTCGCGGCGAATTTCAGGAAGATACCGGCACCATTTCGGCACCGCTAGCACGTCATAAAGTTGATCGTAAAAAGCAGGCTGTGACTGAAGGTGGACGGGATGCTATTACACATTTCCAAGTCTTAAAACGATTTGTCGGCTATACGCTATTGCAAGTTCGTTTAGAAACCGGACGTACACATCAAATTCGTGTTCACATGACTTATATTGGGCACCCTATTGTCGGTGATCCGGTCTATGGGAACGCACAAAAGTTACCAAATATTTCACTGAATGGTCAGTTATTACATGCAAAGACCTTGTCATTAACGCAGCCAACGACAGGTGAACAGTTAAAGTTTGATAGTGTACTCCCAGATTATTTTGATCAAGCGTTAGCAACATTAACACCTATTATTCGAAAGGATGAAAACAATGGCAAATAAAGAAGTTTTAGATAATGCCTCTTTGCAAAGAGCGCTAACTCGTATTACGTATGAAATTATTGAGCGTAACAAAGGTGGAGAAGACCTCGTTTTGGTTGGTATTAAAACGCGTGGTGAGTTTTTGGCCCATCGTATCGCTGATCGACTAGAACAACTCGAAGGTGTGCGTATTCCGGTGATGGCGATTGATATTACTAATTTTCGTGATGATATTCCAGATCATCATGATGACTTGGGACTAAATCAAGCTGAACGATTAAACATTTCTGAAAAAAATATTGTGTTGATTGATGATGTACTGTTTACTGGTCGAACAATTCGTGCAGCATTGGACGCTTTAATTCATATTGGTCGTCCGAAAACAATTGCTTTAGCTGTTTTAGTGGATCGTGGTCACCGAGAATTGCCAATTCGAGCCGATTTTGTTGGGAAAAATATTCCAACAGCTCAGAACGAAAAAATCAAGGTATTTGTACAGGAAATTGATGGCAAAGACGCCGTGGAAATTGTTCACTAAATCAAAATTTGTTGGTTATCTTGATGTGTAGCCATGATAACTTTGGAGTGTGGTATTTATGAAAAGACATTTAATCTTAGAAGACGGGACTGTTTTTGAGGGTCTTGGTTTTGGTGCGCCTGCTACTACGTTTGGTGAAATCATCTTTCATACTGCCATGACCGGTTATCAAGAAATTATTACAGATCCAATATATGATGGGCAAATGATTGTATTTGCTATGCCTGTTATTGGTGCGGCTGGGATTCATGCTGAGGCTTATGAGTCTGTCAAACCAGCCATCAGGGGAATGATTGTCCACGATTTGGCAGAAGTTTCTGTTAATCGACAACGTCGTATGAATTTAGACCGTTTTTTGAAGCAACATAACGTGCCCGGATTGTATCAAGTAGATACCCGCAAATTGATTCGTCATTTGCGAGAAACTGGCCCACAAAAGGCTACAATCGTTGATTTTGCGGACGATCATGCTGTTGATCAATTGGTTGCCACGGTCTTGACGAACAAGCAGGTGCAAAATACGGCAACACTGAAGCCTTATGCTAATCCAGGGCGTGGACGGCATATTGTTGTCATCGATTTTGGATTAAAACATGGTATATTGCGAATGTTAGGCGATTATGATGCCAATGTTTCCGTATTACCTTACACAACAAGTGTAGATGAGGTACTCACGCTGGATCCTGACGGGATCATTTTGTCGACAGGACCTGGTGACCCACGTTCATTACCAGATAGTGTATTAACATTAATTCGTGTTTTGCAAACGAAGGCGCCATTACTAGGTATTGGATTAGGGCATGAGTTATTTGCACTAGCGAATGACGCTACTTTAGCACCGCTATCGTCGGAACATCATGGTATGAATCATCCAATACAAGAAATTATTTCGAGACAGATTTTCTTTGCGATGCAAGGGCAAGGTTATGCTGTTGACAATGACTCAATTGATCGCAAAAAGTTATTTGTCACTTATCGTGATTTGGTAGATGGTGCTGTGCAAGGCTTGCGGCACCGTGAATATCCGGCTTTTAGTGTACAGTTTTTCCCTGATGCTGCGCCAGGACCACTAGAAGCTACAGCAGTTTTTGCAGATTTTTTTGAAACGGTAGAGGACTATGTCGAACATCACAGCTAACAATGTATTATTTATCGGCGCAGGTGCTAACGATTTTGGTCGTGAAGCAGAATACGATGCAGCCATTTATCAAGTGATGCCTGAACTTCGTGGTCATGGTGTTAATGTCTACTTGATTGACGAGAATCCTTACTCATTATCGTTGGAAAGTCTAGCAGCAACGGCTATTTGGCAACCACTAACGGTTGAAAACATTAAGGCTGTTATTAAACAGTATCAAGTCGATACTGTTTTGCCGTTATTTGGTGGTGAACGTGCGTTACGTTTGTGGTCGCAAACGGTTCAGGCATGGTCACACGGCGATGGTCCGGTGCCGCAAACGCTAGGATTAACCATTGACATGCTATTGCGTGTTAACAACGTGGCCGTTTTGACAAGTATGATGGCTGATGCTGGATTACCGGTTATTACGAACCATGTTGCTAAGGCACAAGAAGATGCTAATGAACTACTACGTGAAATTAAGTTACCTTTAATGGTGCGGGCTTTGCACCCAAATCAGGCAAATACGCGTCAAATTGTTGAACGATTAGACGAATTTGAAACAGCTGTGAATAGTGCTAAAAGTCAGTCGATGACACAAGAAATCGTGATTTCCAGAGCTATTAACGGTATGAAAGAAGTCAGTCTTGAAGTATTGCGAGATTTTCGAGGCAATAAAATGCAAATCGGTGCTAGCGAGGACATGGATCCAATAGGAATCCATACTGCTGACTCCTTGAGTGTATCGCCGACACTAACACTTTCAGATCAAATTTTAGAAAAAATGAGATTTTATGCCTTTCAGGTTGCTGATTTATTAGACCTAAGAGGTGTATTGCATGTTCAATTTGCAGTTGATGATTTGACGAATACCATCTATATTATCAAGATATCACCATATATTGATCAAATGGCTAGTCGTATGGCGTTGGTTACAGGTTATCCTGTCATGTTGGTTGCAATCAATTTGGCGATGGGTGTTGCCCTTGAAGAAATTGTTTTATCCCATGATTTTGGCAAAAAAATGGCAATGATGGAACCGATGATGGATCACGTCACTGTCAAATTACCAATTTTTCCCTTCGGTGAATTAGAGCAAGCAGGCGTTTCAGTTAATCGTCAACTCAATAGTATTCAAAAATCTGTTGGATCGACAATTGGTTTTGGGCGTACATTTATCGAAGCACTTGAAAAAGCCATTCGTTCAGCCCACTTTAATAACGCGAGTTTTTCACCAACCAATATGAGCCATAGTTCGGATGATGCGTTGATTCAACAATTAATTCATCCAGAAGACAATCGCGTGTTGCTCCTAGTTGAAGCGATTAAGCGTGGTTATGAAATTGATGAATTAGCTGAATTAACTAATATTGACGAATTCTTTTTCTACCAACTGGGTCATTTATTAAAGTTAGAATTAGAGGTGGAACAACAAGCTGACAGTGTTGAAGCGTTGCGCCGTGCAAAAAAATATGGTTTGTCAGACGGCTTGTTAGCTCGATTCTGGCAGACTAATTTCAAAAATATCGCAACATTGGCACACGAAAATCATATTGAACCAACTTTTAAAGCATTAGAACCATCTGCTGGTGAATTTCCAGAAAACGCTAGACAATATTATGCAACTTACGAAGAGGAAAATGAATCATTGCCGGTGAGTGACGATACTGTCTTAGTTATTGGTAGTGGTGCATTCCGAATGGGTGATGCAGCCGCTGGTGGCTATGCAACCACGATTGTTTTGTCGGAATTAAGACGTTTACAATATCACACCGTAATTATGAATAATAACGCAAGTGATGCTACCTTGCTACAAAATTTGGCTGACAAGCAGTATCTGGAACCCTTAGAGATATCAGATGTCATGAAAGTAGTGTCGCTTGAAAAACCAATTGCTATCATTGTACCTGGTAATCGACGTAAACTGATTGATGCTTTAACTGATTTAAAGCAAAATGTCTTAATTTTGCCAAAAGAAAAACATGTGCCGAATGGTCCAGATGATACTGAAACGGAATTTGCTCTCAATGTCTTTTCTGATGGGCACAACATTTATCCAATCAATATTACACAACACATGACTGGTGAGCTCCGTATTGTACCAGAAATTGCACAACTGCCAATTCAGCTAGCACAAACACACTTAGAAAATCCTGGTGTTTATCAAGTGATTTGGTATCAAGATACGTCAGAATGGGTCAAGCATGTTGATGTGCCCGATATATCACATGATACGTGGTTGCGACCAATGCCATTTGGCCAAGTTGCGTTTATGAGTAAAGTGATGCAGGTGCAGTGGTTGCGTATGACAGTGAGAGCTTTGTTGTCAAGAATGACGTTACAGGACAATGAACTATTAGTAAATGTGAATAAATTAATTTTGCAGGCAGATGTTGCTATGATTGCTTCAGATATTAATTATGCTTTACACTTACAGCCGACACAAACAATTGATGGTACGCGATTTGAAATTGGGGTAGGCATTAAATACGATGAGTAAATCAAAATATGAAACATATCTGTACACAGGTATTATAGTTGAACAAAATGCTTCTGGACGATACGTGCCAAAAAAGGACGCCAAGCCAAATATTTGGCGAACAGGGAAACATACAAAAGGTAAGTACGTTAGTTTTGGACAAGTTTTTTTGACTGAAAATAACCAAACTATCGCTGTGATAAACGTGGAAAACTTGCCTTTTAATCAACGCCATGCCTACACACCAATGCAACGATGGACATCCGAAACTGTTGATAATGATTTGTTATTACCCTATAAAAAAGCCTAAACATGAGATGACATGTTTAGGCTTTTGTTGCACTCTCATCTTTTTTGAGCGATTTGACGTTAAAGTTAAATAAAATGGCATTGAGAACAATTAGTAGCGCACTGAAGATAAAAATGCCTCGGTAATCAAACATACTAGCAATCAAGGCGCCAAACATAGGTCCCATCACACTACCAACAGCTTGAAAACTTTGATTATAACTAAAAATTCGGCTAGTCATGGCCATTGGCGAATTTTTAGTTAACATGGTTTGCACGGCAGGTAACATGGTCGCATCGCTTATACCGACAATAAATCTAAAGACCATTAGCATGAAAATACTAGTGACGAATGCTGTTGGTACAAACGCGACAACGGCAATCATGAACCCGATTTTAATCATGCGGTCAGTACCAACACGATCTCCAATTTTTCCAAATTGTGGGGCGGCTATAACCGTTGCAATACCAGGCATGGCAGCGACTACACCAGCGATGAACGTCGTATTAGAAGCGTTATGCGTTAATTCACGGACAAACAAACTCACGATGGGATTAATTGACGTATTCACAGTTTGTACTAACATGGTCGTGATGAATAAACCTAGAATAAGTTGTTTATTTGGAACAGCTTGCCAGAGTTGTGCTGTGGAAGCACGAGCGGTTCGAGGTGATATTTTAACAGGTTCTTCCTTAACTAAAAATAGCGTCAACAGGAAAACCAGAAATAAAATCACACCCGTGATGTGAAATGACATTCGATAGGAGACAAGTGAAGCTAGTGTACCACCGAACAATGGCCCGAGTAGATTGCCGGCTGTCATACCAGTGACCAAAATACCTAAAGCGTGACCAGCATGCTCTTTGGGCGTTTGGGTGGCAATTAAAGCATTTGAGTTAGATACAAAACCGCCCATGGCCCCTTGTAATGCTCTGAAAGCGAATAGTTCCCAAACATTGCTGACATATCCCATCAGAAATAGTACAATTGCCATTCCTAACGCAGCTCGTAGCATCATTAGTTTTCGACCTTTACGATCTGCTAATTTTCCCCAAAATGGTGACACGATTGCAGTGACCAAGAACGTTATAGCAAAAACAGCACCTGAATAAAACGTGAGTTCATTTTTGCTAAAATCACCTAAAGTGTCAATATATAATGCTAAAAACGGCATTACTTCACTTAATGCGATTCCGGTCATGAAGACGCCAAACCAGAGAACAAAAACATTACGCTTCCAAAGATTACTTTCAGAATTTTCAGACATAAATATTACGCGAACTAATAGTAAATTTAAGCGATTAATACTATTAAAAACGATGTGTTGTTAAGGGTGAACCTTAGACGTAACATCATCGATACGCGACCTCCTTAACTTAATGTGTTATAAAATGATATAAACTATTATTCCATTCTATCCCTAAATGTTAAAATGTGCACATTTTAAACCTTGACTTGTGAATAGATTAAATTTTGATTATAATTGATGTACGTTTAAAAAGCGTTATTAAGGTATTTTGCGGTTTTAAAAATAGTGAAGTATCTTCCTGATTATATGAAGGGAAGTGAGCGCCAAAAGTGATATTATGTGCGCTTACAGAGTAATGATATGGCAAGAACAAAAGATTATACTGGACAAGAAGTGCTTGATATGGTGAATGAATACATGTCAAGCGAGGATGCTGAAAAAGTGAAAGCAGCCTATGAGTGGGCAACAGATTTGCATAAGACACAAAAGCGCAAATCAGGGCAACCTTACATCATTCATCCAATTCAAGTTGCGGGTATCCTAGCTGAATTAAAAATGGATACCGCCACAGTTATTTCAGGTTATTTACATGATGTTGTAGAGGACACGCCTGCCACATTGGCGGATGTCCAAGCACGTTTTGGTGACACAATTGCTCAAATTATTGATGGCGTAACCAAAATTAGTAAAATTCAATACCAAAGTTCACAAGAACAACTGGCTGAAAATCATCGTAAATTACTTTTGGCAATGTCAAAAGATATTCGAGTGATTATTGTTAAGCTGGCTGACCGTTTGCATAACATGCGGACACTTGGTGCGCTGCGTGATGACAAGCAAAAGAGAATTGCCAATGAAACGCTTGATATCTATGCGCCATTGGCTGATCGTTTAGGAATTAGTGCCATCAAGTGGGAATTAGAAGATTTATCATTAAGCTTTATCAATCCTGAACAATATCATCGCATTGCTTCCTTGATGAATATGAAACGTGATGAGCGGATTAGCTATGTCAACGAAGCTGTTCAAGAAATCGAGAATGCGATTCAAGAGTTGGAATTACAAGATGTCGAGGTCTATGGTAGACCAAAACATATTTATTCAATCTATCGTAAAATGACTGACAAACACAAGGCGTTTGAAGAAATTTACGATTTGTCAGCTGTCCGAATTTTAACCGATTCTATTCCAGATACCTATGCTGTGTTAGGTGCTATTCATTCTAAATGGACTCCAATTCCTGGTCGATTCAAGGACTATATCGCGCTACCGAAAGCTAACGGCTATCAAAGTTTACATACTACTGTTATTGGACCTGGTGGGCGCCCCTTAGAGGTCCAAATTAGAACCCATCATATGCATGAAGTTGCCGAGTTTGGTGTGGCAGCGCATTGGGCCTATAAACAAAATAAGGGTTCTAATAAAGAGGCAAATGTCAAAGATAAAAGTGAACAGACGCTGAATGTGATACAAGGTATCCTAGAGCTTCAAGAGAATGCTAAAAATGCTGAAGACTTTATGGACAGCGTGCAAGGCGATCTATTTTCGGATCGTGTTTATGCTTTCACACCGCGAGGAGACGTGTTTGAACTCGCAAAAGGTGCTGGACCATTAGATATGGCTTTTTCAATTCATACAAATGTGGGCATTAAAACCACAGGTGCAAAAGTTAATGGTCGTATTGTGCCGCTGGATTATAAAATTAAAACCGGTGACATTATGGAAATCACTACCTCAGCTAATGCCAAACCAAGTCGTGATTGGCTTGAACTTGTGTCAACGCGTCGTGCTCGTAATAAAATTAAGCAGTATTTTAAGCAACTTGATCGTGATGATAATATTGAAGCAGCTCGAGAATTATTGAGTAACAGCATTAAAGATGGTGGCTATAATGTCAATGATATATTAACGGCAGACAATATTCAGGAAGTCTCCGAAAAAATGCACTATCATTCATCTGATGATATGCTAGCTGCGATTGGTTTTGGCGATGTTGCCTTACCTGGTGTTGTCAATAAACTCACTGAAAAGATACGAGAAGCACAACAAGAAGCAGCGGCACAAGAGTTGCAACGTGAAATGCTTGAAGAAGGTCATGGCATTAAACGTGATGAAACGGCATTTACTAAACGTCAAAAAGCCTCTGCTGATGATATTGTGATTGCAGGCGTTGATAATTTGTTGGTCAGATTAGGACGTTGTTGTACACCTGTGCCAGGAGATGCTGTAAAAGGTTATATCACAAAGGGACGTGGTATATCTGTCCACCGCCTTGGCTGTCCCAACATTCGTGCTGCTGAAGCACAAGGACAACGGCTAGTTGATGTCGCATGGGAAGATGATTCTGGCTTGAAACCTAATTATGATGCTGATCTAACTGTTCGTGGAGAAAATCGCAATGGTTTGTTGAACGATGTTTTGCGGAGCGTCAATGGGCGTACCAAATATGTCAACTCAGTTAATGGTCATGTGACAAAAAATGGCATGGCACAAGTGGCATTATCAATTGGCGTGCGTAATGTTGAGCAGTTAACCGTTATTATGGATGCGCTCAATAATTTGCCTTCAGTATATGATGTTGAACGCGCATTTCATTAATGAGTTCCTTTTGTAGTAAGATTAAAAGATTTATCAGTCGATAAGTCTTTTTTTTGTGCTATATTGTTTTTTGAAATTATAGCGCATATTAGGAGAGCATACTATGCATTTAATAACAATGGCGTCAATCAGACAAGAGGGGAAAGTGGGGACGCTATTAGTTGATAAGCGGCATCACGAGGTTTATTTCACACCTCAAGTTTTGCCAGAAGCTAAGGCAGATAAATGGTTACTTTGTTTACTGATTGTGAGTGGTATTTTAGTGACACCCTATTGGTTGCTTGATCGCTTTATCACTTTGCCTCATTTTGTGATACATCAGCCAATTTTATGGTGGCTGTGCTTATTTTTAACTGCTGGATTGCCATTTTTAGCTTGGTACTTTGGTCGACAAAAAGGGAATTATAACTTAACGCAATTAAAACCCTTGACAGTTAAAAAAGATGAACTACTTGTTGATTTGAAACATTGGTGGTTTGAACGATTATGGATTGTTTTTGTTCTTTTTTTGTTGCCGCCAACTTCTATTATGTTCTTTGTTTTTTATGTGATTAAAAGTGACCCTCTGGATGCTTTGCTGATAACGGTTCATGCGGCGTTGTTTTTACGGCGCTTGAAACCAAATGCTATTTCACGTATCATGATAACAACAAAAGATATACTTAAATGGAGACAATATGAGAGTAGTAGTACAACGCGTCAAACAAGCAGTTGTAGCAATTGAGGGCCAACCAACCGGTCAAGTAGGACAAGGTTTTGTGCTCTTGGTAGGTATTAGCGATCATGATACAGAGGATGAAATTGATTACCTTGTTCGTAAAATTACCAATTTACGCGTTTTCAGTGATGAAAACGACCAGATGAATTTGAGTCTTAAAGATATCAATGGTGGCATATTGTCAATTTCACAATTTACGTTGTATGCTAATACCAAAAAGGGTAATCGACCAAGTTTTACTGACGCCGGTGCACCCGATTTTGCAGAAAAGATGTATGACTTATTCAATGATCGCTTATTGACAACCGGTGTACCAGTTGAAACTGGTACATTTGGCGCTGATATGCAAGTAACATTGACAAATGATGGTCCGGTAACAATTATTTTTGACACTGATCACAAATAAAAACGCTCATTTCTGAGCGTTTTTTTTGTGGTGATAGTACCAACCAATCGAGACAAGACTTTCAGTGCCATTTTTAATACGTGATAAATTACTACGATGACGATAGAAAACAAAAATAGTTAACGCAATAGCAACTAGTGTTAATATCCAATCATGAAAGTAAAAGGAAACCACCGTTGCAAATCCAAATCCAATCATAGAACTCAGAGAGACCATCGAACTAATCAATAAAGTGATGATGAATACTGCAGAGACCATTAAAAAGAAAGGCGGATTATAAGCTAGCAACACACCGGCTGAAGTGGCAACCGCCTTGCCACCTTTGAAACCAATCCAAAATGAATAGGTATGCCCTAGAATTGCCCCTAATCCAATTATCATTGGATTAATGTTACTGTGAAACAATAAGGGAAGTAGTCCAGCAGCCGTTCCCTTCAGTAGATCGAGAACCAAAACGGTGATACCGGCTCGAACGCCTAAAACACGGAATGAATTTGTTGTGCCAATATTTCCGGACCCTTCGTCACGAATGTCTTTATGATAAAAAATTTTGCCGACCCAATAGCCTGGCACTAAAGAACCTAATAAATAGGCCAAAATAAACATGGTAATGGTGGTTAACATAACTTAACTCCTTTAACTAAAAACCATTTATTAGTTTACCATAAAAGTACTTAGTATATGGCATGACTAATCAATTTTAAAATATTACCACTTGTCAGAATACATTTTTTAATCTATTATAAAATAGATTGACATTAACGCACGAACACTGGTTCGTGTTTTTAAGGATAAATAAACATGCCAGAAAAAAATCATTATGATTCAGATTCAATAAAAATTTTAGAAGGGTTAGAAGCCGTTCGAAAAAGGCCGGGGATGTATATTGGCTCAACTGACGGTCGTGGGTTGCATCATTTAGTGTACGAAATTGTCGACAATGCTGTTGATGAAGCTCTAGGTGGCTTTGGTAATGATATTCGTGTGACCATTCACCCTAATAACGCCATAACTGTGCAAGATTTTGGGCGTGGTATGCCGGTAGGTATGCATGAATCAGGTAAACCAACCCCAGAGGTTATTTTGACCGTCCTACATGCCGGTGGTAAGTTTGGGCAAGGTGGCTATGCGACATCAGGTGGGTTACATGGTGTTGGATCATCAGTTGTGAACGCCTTATCGGAAAGTTTACAAGTAACGATTGTTCGTGATGGACACAAATGGGAAGAAGACTTCGTGAATGGTGGAAATCCCGT
>DWKF01000022.1:0-39709 GCA_018249355.1 Cecropterus longipennis
GTGCAAATTCCAGAGGGTGAATCAACCGTATTGTTCTATTTAGATGCCAATTCTGATGTGAATATCACGTTCAAAGAAGAGAGGTTGTTGGTATGAGTTTATCTTTACAAGCAACTATTTTTA
Source organism: Cecropterus longipennis (assembly GCA_018249355.1). NCBI lineage: Eukaryota > Metazoa > Arthropoda > Insecta > Lepidoptera > Hesperiidae > Cecropterus > Cecropterus longipennis. The sequence continues at coordinate 124 of DWKF01000022.1, forward strand.
AGAGCGCCGATTTAACGATTAGAGGGATTTATCCACTAATAAATACTGATTTGCAAGTGGATAATTTAAGTAATGCTACGTCTACTTTTGTCATAGCTGATAATGGCACTAGTTTATTAGGCGATTACATTGCAATTGAAATAGCCAACACTAAAACACTCCTATATTACGGACAATTAACAGCTGTTGATATGGCTGATGATACCAATCAGAATACCTTAACGGCTTGCTATATTTGGAATGTGTTAAATGGCGAAATCGTGGTTGGTAATAAGTCAGGGACAAGCTATGAAACGCATATTATCAATCTAATAAAAGGATATATTAACTCAACAGCTACAACCAATATTTTAGGACGTTCAATCACTAACTCAACTAATACAGCGTTTGCAGTCACTAGTTCTGATGGTAACAATACTAGTAATTTTATTGATTATCTCATTAGAGGATTCAAACTGCACAATGTGGTATTGACAGTTAAAGATATTGCACAAGGGACATCAAACGGTGTGCCTTTTTATTATCCAGAAATTGACGTTCATCAAGTGACTGATACATGGAATTTTAAGAACAATAAATATGATTTTACTGGCTGGACTGTTTCAGATAGTCGTGGATTGCGTGGTTACAATAATGAACTATGGATCGTGGATAAAGCGTCTACTAACATGGAAGCACCGTCCATCATTGCCCGCTATTGGTTACAAACTGATGGGACGGTGGTTAATACCCTGAATTCAAATGTTGTACAGCCAACACAGGTACATGTCTATCTGTACGACAAGACAGCAACGGACAACCCAACAAATGACTCAATTGCTCAAACTGAATTATCAGGGAACAGTTATAGCCACAGTATTCAGTTTTCAATGCCGATTGATAACAATTTTATGCCCTTATCAAAGGTTAAGTTAGGACTTCAATCAAACATTTATTACAATCAAACACTTTATAAGTCAATTTTATCAGCGTATTCATTAAACAGTGATAGTGATACGATTTCACTCACGTTTGGTAATTTGCGTTTTGGTAAGACTGACTTATTTAGTACGGACAGTTAAGGAGAAAATATGGCAATTACAATGTATCAATCAGACCGCAATACGGTCAGCCCGGCTAATGATGCAAGTTTATATAGTGGTATAGTTAACGACACCAATGGAACGCTAAACAGAGGGACTCAATTTGCAGTCACGGTCAACGGACTGGTTGTCACAGTTGGAACGGGTCAAGCGGTTATTCAGGGAAGATTAGTTGAGGTGACACAACCAGAAACATTGACACTTCCTGCAAATTCAAGTGGCACCATTGCTATTGCAGTTGATTTGACTAAGACCAATGACGTTAGCGGAAAAGCGGGTGACCCTGATTATGTTGTAGACGTTAAACAGGTTTATCTAGTAGCGGTTACAGGAACACTAACGCAAGATGATTTGAACAACGGTGGCTTTCTATATGAATTGCCAATTGCTTCATTTACTTCAACAACGACTAGCGCAACAACTAAAGTTATTAAAAGTGTTTTCAATGACACGGGTTGGATTGACGCAACGTTAGCAACAGGAGTTAATACAAACGGTGGTACAGGTTTTGCACAATATCGTGTTAAAAATGGGTTGATGATTATTAACTTCTATAACTTAAACTGTTCAAAATCTACCAATGGAAACCAAATTTTGGTTATTCCTTATGCTTTAAGACCAGCTAGCCTGCATTCACAGTTTTTCACAGCATCAAACATTAACACAAACACTGGTAAATCATGGTCAGTAATGGTAACTGTTCAATCTCAAACAGTAGGTAGTGTCATGTATGGAACTTGGGCAACTAACTCTGATTTTACTTCTTTGACAGGTGCTACTGGTACAATCATCTATCCAATTAACTAGGAGGGAACATGAATCAAAATAAAATTATTTATTATGAACAACCAGTTAATGATGATGGTAATGTCTTGGTAGCCGATTTTACAGCACAACGGAATAATGGTGTGGTTCAAAATATTGCCATTTCAGTGAATACGGCATTAGGATATCAAACGAATAAAGATAGCGTTATCACGGCATTTGATGATTTTCTAAAAGCTATTCAATCGGATAATGTTCAAGTACCTGATGAAACGCCACCCATCGAAAGTGAGTCAGATAGTGAAACAGTTATCAGTAGCGAATTTGAAAGCGAGGGTACTAGTGAATCAGAATCAGACAGTGTATCAGACAGTCAATCAGAGAGTGACAGTACGCTAGAAAGCCAATCAGATGTTAGTCAATCAGAATCTGACTCACAATCTGAAAGCGATAGCACTAGCGATTCAACTTCTGATAGCACGTCGGCGTTGAGTCAATGAAAGGAGGTGCGTAAATGATATGGCCACATGACGTATTAAGTTGGTTGACGATTGGGTCAATTTTAATTGGAGTATTAACAGGGCTAGTAAAAGTTGTGATTATCAATCCTTTGAGTATCAAAATTGATGAATTAAATGGAAATTTCACGACTTTAAATACCGCTTTAGTCAAAAGTCAATCAGACTTTAAAAAGCTAGAAGATCGCGTTGATGGTCATGACTTAAAGCTAACAGAACATTCAGAACAGATTAAAACGCTGTTTCACAAGGAGGTATGAAAATTGAATAAATTAAAACGATGGGTGACTGCTTCTATTGGAGCAGTTGCCTTTTTAGTTGCCACGATTTCGGGTGTATCAGCCAATACATTAGGTATTGACGTTGCTAGTTATCAAGGTACAACCACAAGCTATTTCAGCCAGTTTAAGAGTTATGGTGATAAGTTCACTATGGTTAAACTTGGTGGACGCGGAGGTGGCGAGGGTAGTCATTATGTTAACCCAAAAGCCTATGCACAAATTCATAACGCTGATGCCGTAGGTATGCAAACAGGTGGTTATTTCTGGGGTGAGTTTGGTGATTCAGTTAGTGAAGCAAGTTATCATGCGCAACTAGCTGTACAAGACGCACAGAACGCTGGATTAGCTAAGGGTAGTTACATTGCATTAGATTATGAAGCGGGGGCTGGTGCTAACAAGGCTAATAACACGACAGCTATTTTGACGTTCATGGACGCCATCTACGCTGCTGGTTACAAGCCAATGCTGTACTCTGGCTACTACTATATGAACGCTAATATAGACTTATCCAGAGTGAATGCACGTTATCCTAATGCATTGTGGGTAGCTTGGTATCTAACTACAGCTAATCAAGCAACGCCTCCTATGCAATACTTCCCTAACATGAGCAATGTAAAAATTTGGCAGTATGCAGATAACCACTTTGGCGTTGATGGTAATGTCATGGTTGTTGGGTCGTTGGATAACGATACGCCATCAGATGATAGCGCAAAACCATCAAACAGACCATCTGGAGATGATAGTAATACAACTCACTATGCAACCTTTAGTGGTGTCTACGTGGCTGATTACTGGACCAAGTACAACAACAAAATGTACGGTGTCAACATTGATATGAGTATTCCAGTGATTGATTACAACAACTATATTCCTATTTCAGCCATGACTTTGACTGACCGATATGGTAATAAGTTGAAAAATCAATACATTCAAGGCAACAACGGACGTATGGAGTACTTCACTTTGAACGGTAAGTACAAAGTTATTTCACAGACGGCGACGACAATCAATGTTGAAATTAGCGGTGAGCCAGTATCAATGATGAAGTCTTTTGCAACAATCAAATAAGGAGATCACATGCAAGTAAATAGTATTTCAGATGTTATTATCGCAATCGCTTTGGCAGCTATTCCAATCATTGGTGGTTGGATTGGTAAAGTCATTACTGGTAATAGCAAAGCTACAACGTTGATTAACGTTCTATCACCACTGGCAAAGGCTGCAATCGTAGCTATGCAAAAGTTGGGTGTGACAAAATACCTAGATGGCGAAGCCAAAAAATTGGGTGCTGTTGATATCGTTAAAAAAGCGTTATTGGCATTAGGACTATCAAATGCGAATGAGACACTAATCAAGAACGCTATTGAAAATGAATACGCTGCATTGATTAATGAGTTGAATCAGACGTACCCACAGATGACAGCTGAACAAGCAAAGGCACAAGAGGTGGCAGCACAACACGCAAGTGAAGTAGCTAAGGCTGATGAATTAGCAAAAGCACAACAGGAATTAGCTGACGCACAAGCAAAGATTAACGCTTTACAAAATTGAATATAATAAAAAAGCTCAACCGGATTAAATTCTAGTTGAGCTTTTTTTATTTGTACATTTTTTGTACACTATATTCGGCAAAGCCTTGATATAAAGGGGCAGTCATTCCATCTAATGGCATTTGATTAGCTCCTGACTGGTATATTTTAAATGTTGATTTAACAGCATTAACGTTGATATATCAGCGTTTTAAGACGTTTCGCTTTTACTAATGATAACTATTAAATACTATTGTTTTCTATATGATTTGTACACTTTTTGTACACTTTATAAATCATTTAAGAGTGATATTGTTTTATCTTCTTCCTGGTCACGAAGTGACTTTAACAAGTGAGAATAAACTTGTTGAGTGATAGATACATCAGCATGTCCTAAACGTTCTGATACATATTGAATTGCAACTCCTCTAGAAATTAAATAAGAAGCATGAGAATGTCGTAACGCATGAAATGTTACATCTTTAATTCCCAACTCTTTTATTGTAACATGTAAAAATCGTGTTACTCTTTGAGCGTTTGAATTAATAATATAATCATCTTTTTTTGTTTTAATGTTCTTCAGTATTTTTAGAAGTGTGTCATCCACTTTTATTGTCCTGATGCTGTTTTTTGTTTTTGGTTCTCTTTCATTGCGGAACATATCAAGCGACTTAGTTACGGATAGCTCTTTATTTTTATAATCAATATCAGACTGACGTAGTGCCGCTACTTCACCAAATCGCAATCCAGTGTGAATTGAAATTATCATAGCCAAAAATACATCGTTTTCCAAATAGTGATCATAAGCGTATTTTTCAAGTTTTTTCATTTCATCAAATTCTAAAAACTTCATGTTGCTATCTTTTCCGTCTAAACCAACTGTTTTAACTCGGATAGTGGGGTCACGTTTTATCATTCCCTCCGCATAGGCATCTTTGAGCGATTGGGCAATATGAACACGGCGCTTGTTAACTGTTTCTTTACTGTGATTACTTCCATAGTCATTTACAAACTTCTGAAAGTTACTCCTATCGAAGTCAGCCAATTTCATAGTTGGTAAATTTTTTTTGATAACATGTTCTGTTGTTCTATATTGAAACAAGGTAGCAGGAGCCGTATCTGTTTTATAGATCGAGACCCAGCGTTTGAAGTAATCAACTAACAACTCATCTGAATAATTTTGCTCATCGTCATCTAGCTTTTTAGCTTCAATTTGAGTAGCCCATGCTCTGGCTTCGGTTTTATTTTTAAAACCTGATTTTGTTTTTTGCTTGTACTTACCATTTATTGGTATTGATACTTTAACGCGATAAGTTCCTGCATCTGTTTTGAAAATTGAAGCCATAATAAAAACCTCCTTTAAAAAGGGGGCTTATATCTGCTATAATCTAATAGAACGCCCCGTGCGTTTGCGTTTAGCACACCCATTGACTTGCAGGTTAAGGTTGTGCTTTTTCTGTATATAAATTTCCTAAAATACCTTACGATTAGACTACAAGTGTAAACCATTACGTGATTGGCTGTTTTACAGTGTATAATTAAAAGCGGAGGTATGTCATGAAAGAGATTATTGCGTTTTTTATAGTATCTGGCGGCGTTGGATTCTTCAATTTATATATAGCACAAGAAACAGATTTTTTGTATTTTGGTAAATATAACAAAGAAGAAAGAATAGCTTGGTTATCCATTTTCACCTTTACAAATTATTTTTTGGTTACTGATTATATGAGAATAGTCAATAAAAATCATGGGCTATTTATTTTGATAACAACCGGTATTGAAGCAGTGATTATCAGTACGTTGGCGAGCTTTGTTTTGCCAAAGATAATAAATTGGCTTATAGATTCTGTTCGTCGCCTTTTTGGAAAGCCAGGTAGATCTTATTTACCACCTGTTAACTCTTTTTTTGAAGACATCGATAATTATTACTTATACAGTTTTGATTTCAACGGTACAATGATTAGTTCTGGAAAAATTAAGCAGTCAACCGAAGAAAGACAAAATGATTTAACTGTTTTAATTACACCGACCACACCAGGGGAAAACGTAAGTTACCCTGATTTTTTAGAAGTGACCACAGAAGCGGCTCAAAAGGGCGAGCTAATTATGTCGGAGTTTACTGATTATTCAAACAAAGTGCACTTGATTAAAATAAAAGAAATGTATACCGAATGAAAATCTACTTGTTTTCTTTGTTTTCTTTGTTTTCTTTGTTTTTTATTTTTTTGAACAAATCGCGATAGTCTTCTGAGCTTTCTTTTTCGTTTGATGACAAGCTTCTAGTGTCAATGCTTGTCATCATATGGAAAATTACATTATCATTTTTATTTTCTTTACTCATTTTAATATCCTCGCTACACGCCTCGTCTTTGGTCGGATGGGCGTTTTTTATTTTATCTTATTTTAAAGACTTCATTGTCTAATATGTACGCCCTAGAAAGGGGCATGAATCAATTTCCATAATCGTCGCTTGCTTTTCCTTGATCATCAACAATTTTAGCCATGATAGCTGGTACGGTAATTTTACCGTCATTTGTTGACTTATAAGAAATAGTACCGACGCTTTTACCAGATATTGTTACAAGGTCATCCTCCAAGACACGAGAGCCATTTAAAATATCAGGATCAAAACCAACCATTATAATGTTATCGTAGTTTCCGTCGACAGCGAGCCTGATATCGGTTTCGTCTTTATCTTCAACGACTTGTACAACTTTACCGGTAAATTGCATTTTTTTACCTTTGTAATCATCAGGAGTTCTGGCTATTTGATCGTATGTAATTCCAGTTTTATAACTTGTTGGATCATCTGAACTAGAACTAGATTCTGCGACAGAACTTGATTCGGCGGTTGATGAACTGCTTGATGATGAATCTGAATTGCCGAGTTTATTATAATAGTCAGCCTGACTGCTACTCATTTCTAGAGAAGTTGCTTTAATTGATTTTGAAATAGCTGTTTTTAGACTACTACTTATCTTTGGTTCTACGCTATATTTCGAAACGCTTCCAGATAATTTAGTGACCGCGAATAAATATGCTTTAATTTTTTCACCGGATCTGTAACTTGATTCGTAGTGAAGCGTCAACGGATCAACAAGCATCGTAAACTTTCCATTTACTACTTTAGACCAAGAAGTAGTTGACTTTGAAACAGCAGCATTTAAACCAAAAGAGTCGCTGTCTGTTTCATCACCGTAGGTAGCGAATATTTTGGCACCATCAGGTGCATTAGTCGTACCTTGGATTTCCCAATTTGACATATCGTCAACTTTTACACTACTGATTTTTAATTGATAAACAGTTTGCCCGCTCTTTGCATGAGTGGTTGTGTTTTTACTGGATAATTCTAAAACAGAAACAATTAGAATTATTAATATAATAATCACCGCTACAATCACTAGCCAAATTTTTTTAGGCGTCCTATTTTTATCTCCCGACTTCTCCATGTTTATTTCTCCTCCAGCTTTTTAATGTGAACGCTTGGCACATAAACCTATTCTACAACACTAAGAGACTTAAATGTTTCATTCGCGTACTGTTCAAGCCAAGAAGGTACATGGTAATATTCCATAAAACCGTTAACAGTCGTTGGCATCTCAATAGACATTAACATTTTGATAGCGTTTCTATGAGCAAGCAATTCCTCACCACGTTTACCAAACTCGCTAAATTGATATACAGCTTGTGCTTCATGATCGCCATATAATATATGACTTAATTCGTGAGAAAGTCGATAACAATAATCAACCCCGATATCAAAATTAGCATTCATTATGATGGCACGACTTTTTACTAAAGCTGTATCGGGTACGTGAGAAAGTAAATTGTCGGCTAGTATAACAATTACGTTGTTTTTACGAGCTATTGATTCAACATTTTGAACTATTTCAGGATATAGTTGCTCACTGTAATTGTAAAATTCTGTCATTTATTCTCCTTCTCACGCAAGGAAATAATATAACGTGCATAATCACGTAACTTCTCTTTTTCAGATTCTTCTATTTCCATACCATCGAAAGCAAGAATGGTTTCGTCATCTAAAATATCAACTGTTTGGTCTTTGGTTGAATTTTTCGATTGCAATATGTCACTTCTTCCTAAAAGATAATCAGTAGAAACGTTAAGCACATCTGCTACTTTTTGAAGGGTTGCCACCGTGGGTTCTCTTTTATTCCATGAATAAATTGATTTCTCACCAATTCCTGCTTTAATTGCAAGTTCTGTTAACGATAATCCGTTCTTTTTTGAAACTTCTTTGACTCTGTCAATTAGCGCCATTTCTATGTTTTCTCCTTGTATAGACAAGAAAAAGTACTGCATATAGTAAAATAGTGTTGACAAGTACTGCATGAGGTACTATACTAATTCTTGTAAGTTAAAAGCGCAAACAAAAAACAGTAATAACATTATCAATCTTGGCGGAGGGATATGCTTATACTTTGCTTTGTTTAGCTGTGTTTACTATGCAATTATAGTACTTCATACGATACTTGTAAAGTAAAACTTACAAACATTTTTACAGTAAGTAATACTAAGGAGGAAATTATGAGTGTGCAGGAAGCGATTCAAACACTTGAAGAAGAACAATTTAAGTTCTCACTTCATTTGAAAAAGAAGCGGTTGAAGCCTCGTATGCTTGCGCCGGTTATAGGAAAGTCTGAATCACATGTACGTCAACTACTATCTGGTGCAGCAAAAGGCGAAGCGGCTAAAGAACATTTAGCAACGTTGTTTAAGTTTACGGACTACAACGGCGAAAGTTGGTTGTAAGAAGGAGGTGAACACATGTCATTATCAATCAACGGCGCGAGACTGTTAGACATTACTGGTCTTCAAAAAGAATTAGGTGGGCCATCTCGCGACTTGGTTAGAGAGATGACGTTGGAACCTAATTTCCCAGTTCGCAAAATCAGGTCGAAAGAATTTTATCCAGAACATTTAGTTGCGAAGTGGATTGAAGATACAACTAGACCAAGAAAGTTTTAGGAAGGTAAGCAATATGGAAAATCAACAGGCTAGATATGCGACTTGGTTAGAGGAGTTTATTGATTCACACGAAGATTTGAAAAAGTCTTGGGCTGACTTTGACAAAGAAGTACGTCATGCAAATCAACAACAAATCGCTCGTTCGATACGTGGATTTGGAGGTAAATAAAAATGTGGTTTTTACAACTAGTGGTACTAGTCATTCTGGTAGGCGGTGCGTTTCTGATGGGTGCATCAGTCGGTGAAAAACAAGAACGCAAGCAACAAGAAAGAATTAAGTGGTATCAAGATAGGCAACGAGGAGGCAACAGATGACAGTACCAGATACGTTGAAAGCATTGGGCGGCGATATTCAACAAGAGCCGATTGGTTACGAAGTTCAATTGTATGATTTAAGCGGTCGTGGTTATTACAAACAGAAATTTGACACTGAAGCGAAAGCAGATATTGCCATTGCTGAAAACGTTGATGAATTGAAAGAAATAGCCATTGCCTTAGATACACAGCAGAAAGAGCAGGTGTATAAGTATGACTGACCGTGATTTAGTTGCAAAGATTGAACGCCTGAAAGGTGATGTGATCAATATCAATACTGAAATTCCATCAAGTCAAAAGATGGTCAAACAGTACGGAAAAAATGTTGTTGTCATGCTAAATATCATGATTGGTAGGTTAAACAATGTACATGAATTATGACGTGATGATAGCCAACATAGAAGCCGAACGCAGCAAGGCTAATGATGACTTGCAATATTATCGTCGGTTCACATCACCAATGCATAACGGTTTCACACGTAAGCAAATGATACGTCAGTTGACCAATCGTAAACGAATGTTAGACGCACGCATCAGACGCTTGATTGAACAAAAAAACGCCCAATAACGACTGCAATCGCTTGGACGTAAATATAAATAGGATAGGTACATTATATCACATGAAAGAGGAAGCTAAGCTACAAACAAAAATTATCAAGTTTCTAAGGCATGAGGGACGGTTTGTGATTAAGACACAAGGCGGCACACCTGGAACAGATACAGGAACACCTGACATTATCACGATTTACCCAGACGGACGATTTATCGGTTTGGAAATAAAACGACCCGATGGAGGTGGTGTTGTCAGTCCTGAACAAAAAGCTATTGGTAAACAAATCAACCGTAACAACGGTTTGTGGTATGTGATTGATAGCTGGGAAAAGTTTGAGGAGGTCTGGCGAGATGTCACAACCCTCATTTAAATTATATGAAGCGCAGCAACAACAATTAGACAAATCACAACCAACCTATTATTACATCATGAAAATGGGAACTGGTAAGACGGTTGTTGGATTATCACACGCCATGAAATGGTTCCCTGATAAAGATGTGATAGTGGTTGCACCACGTCAGGTGTTTAATGCTAAATCATGGCAAAAAGATGCAGAGCTTGTTGGTTTTAAAAACAATTTAAAAGTTGTTAAAACAGACGGCGTTAAGAAATTAACCACTGATGAGGTGATGGGTAAGGTGCTGATTATTGATGAAGCTCACAAGTTCAAAAATAATTCAGCACGATCTAAACGACTACAAGAACTATTGAGGTTGTCGGCTGGATTTGTGTTTCTATCTGGGACACCAACTAACGGTAAGAGTGATGACCTTGAAATGTACGCCTTGTACTTTAGGCATGTTAGAACTCGTAAGCAGTTTAAAGACCTATACAAGGTAGCGGAAACGCCGCATTGGAGTAAATATCCTATCTGGCACGTTGGTAAGAATGAGCAACAGTTGATTGACTGGTTTAAGACAATTACATCAGATGTCGTGACTTTAGATGACATTGCCGAACTGCCTGATGTGATTGAGAACGTTATCGACTTTGATCCAGACCGTGAGTACAAGAAAACAAAAATGTCGTACCGAAAAGACGACAAAGTTATCTTTGCTAATCCAACGGCTAGACGTATTTATCAGAGACAAAATCAGAACAACAAGGCAAAACTTGAATGGCTTGATAGTGTCAAAGAAGAGTACGCAAAAGACAAAACGATTATCTTTTACACGTATAACAACGAACTTGATTTGTTGAATGAAGTACTGAAAGATTACAAAGTTGGCCATGTCCACGGTCACGAGTACACACCAGGAGGCGACTTCACATTAATCCAAATCACAAGTGGTTCAGGGTTGACGTTGAACGAGTACAAGCACGCAATTTGGTGGTCGTTACCTGATAGCTTCATTGATTTTGACCAGTCAAAATATCGCAATTATCGTATCGGTCAAGACACTAAAATCACACGTGATTATTTAGTAGTTCATGGCACGATTGACGACAATATATGGGACGCATTGGAGTTAAAGCAGAACTTCAACGCAGAAATGTTTGAGGATTAAATAATGACCGATGAACAACGAACATTACTAGAAAATATATTAGAAGCATTGGAAGCTCAGCCAGAAAAGCCAAATTATGATGACGTAAACAACCACTTAATGTCTTATGACGAATATGTTGGTCAATATCATGATTGGTTTCTAGTAGAACAGATAAAAGATATTTTATGAGGAAGTGCAATGACAATTCACATGAGCCCGACAAGGGCATTGAAGTTTAATAAAAACCCATTACGTGCCTTGGAAGATTACCTAGGTATCAACAACTGGTGGGAGGGAAGCGACGACGCTTTGCATTATGGCAATATCGTTCACAACCTAGCGGAAGGTAGAAGAGTGTTACAAGGATTCACAGATGATGACAAGAAAGCAATTATCTCATCAACTGGTAAGACTAAAGGTCAACTGAAATCAACCTATAAAGACGCCATTACCGTTGGTAATAAGCTACGCAATTACGTTCTGAAAGTATCGCAAGGTGGTTTAGCACAATTTGAAGTATCGATTGATGAAATGGTTGATATGGACGATTTACATTTTAACGCTACTGGTCGTGCAGACATGATCACGCGTGATGCGGTTTACGATTTTAAAACAGTAGCGCCGAAAGAGTTTGACAGTTTCATTTTTTATAAGAGCTTTCGAGATGGTCGTGAAAAAGATTATCTCAAACAGGTTGCATACTACGCCTTGATGTTCGACAAGACTGAAGCACATGTTTTGTACATTAAAAAAGACCAAAAGACACCGTTCATTTATGACTATCAATTATCGAAAGTCGAAATCAACGCTTATGGTCACGAAATGATGGAAGAGATTGAAAAAGCTGTCGGCATCGTAGCTGACCAAACGCAAGCAATGGCAGTTAATGATGGAAGTCAATGGGCATACAAGCATTTTGGAGGTGTAATTGATGATTAAGGTAAGCAAGTTTCAAGAAGTAAAGTTACAAAAGCCAGCGCCTAAAGGTATCGCAGTTTATGGCGAACCGATGGCAGGTAAGACAACGTTTGCAGGTAAATCGGATAAGCCATTGTTTATCTCGTTTGACCGAAACGCTGACAATGCAGGATATAACGCTGTTGTACCTGAAACATATCAAGATGTTATCGACATTATCGAGCAAGCACCAGACGCAGGATATAAGACGTTAGTTATTGATACAGCAGAAGATATGGCCAACTTGTTAGAGCTTGAGGTATTGGAAAAGCATAATGCTTCAAGTTTGAAAGAAGCAGGCGATTATGGTGCAGGATTTGGTGAATTCAACAAGATGTTCAGCAACGTGATTAGTGCTCTAACTAAGTCACCGTTAACAGTTTATTACTTGTTACGTGCCAACAACGACGATGAAGAAGGGCTGGTAATTGTCCTGAAACCGAAGTTGTTCAATATCATCGGCGGTTATTCAGATGCTTTGATCGAGATTAACAACAAGCACGAAGCCAAATGGAAGAAAAAGCGTTACGACTGGGACGATAAGACGTTACCAGCACCACTTAACAATATTATTGATCCTGCCAAAGCAAAGGCAGCAAAACTCGCAGAACTCGGATTATAAGAATAGGAGATTAAGAACATGGCAGTAAATATGGAAGATTGGTTTGACGGATTAGATGCAGAAACAGAAGAACCATCAGCATTTGGATTTGAAGATGGTCAGACAGAAGCAACTTTGACAGATGTGTCATTGTTTGAAAGTCAGTCATCAAGTTGGACTGCGGTACAGTTTGAATTTACTGATAAAGATGGCAACACAGACAACGGTTATCGTGTGTCAATTGCCAAGAAGAAAACAGATGGTAGCAAGGTTCCAGCAAAGATGTGGCAACGCAACGTGTTCCAACTCATGCGTCCATTAATATTGGCTAACCCAAAGTTTAAGGCAGTGGTTGATTTGGACACAATTAATCAAGGCAATGCAGCGGTCGTTGAAGCCTTGCAAGTATTGGTTGATAAGTTGCAAGTACGTCTTGAAAAGGCAACACCAGAACATAAACCAGATGAAACAGTATTCCCTGATTACACATTCTTAAAGCCACTGGAGTTCTAAAATGGCAACAAAAAGTGAGGCATTAAAATGGTTGGCAGCTGGATATGACATTACACCTATACAAGTTAGTTTTGATGAGAATGGTCACGCAAGCAAAAAACCGTTTTTGTCTTACGCTACCGACAAGGTGAACAAATTATGGGTGCTATCCAATTGGAAAAAGACTTATGCTATCGGTTTAGTTCTAAGCGGTGATGATTATACTGTGTTTGATTTCGACAGTATGGACGTCTTAGAGACGTTTAAACAAGAACACCCTGTGATTATGTCAGGCGTGCACGAACAGTCTGTAACAGGAAGAGGAATACACGTTTACTTTGAAAATAATGAGGGCTTAACGCAAGTCATTGACATTATCAAAGGGTTAGACATTAAAGCTAGTAAAAACAATTATGTAGTGGTTAATCCAGAAACTGATTTAGAAGAGGTTACAGAGCTTCCAGATGAGTTGTGGGCGTTTTATCAGAGTAACAAATCAAACGGTCGTAAGGCTCAAAAAAATGACAATCTCAATGACTTTTCAATACATGAGCTAGATATGATTACAGATGGTTTTGGTGAAGAGGGAACACGTAACGCTAATATGAGTTTGCTGGTTTGGACGTTGCTAACGCTTGGCTTTTCAAAAGGTCAATTAGAAGCCGTAGTTGGTCTAGCTAATCAAAAGTCAGGACTAACTAACAGTGAGATTGAAAAGACGATAGATGCGGCTTGGAGGAAATGGACGAATGGCAACTAAAACAACAGTATTAGCAGAAACAATTCACGATAATATCGACATTCAATTTGATGAGTTTCTAAACGAAATATTCATTAAAAAAGATGTATCAGGTCAAGAAGTATTAATTGAAGCTGGTCGATTAACGGATAGCAAAATGTTTCTGATTCAAGCGTTCTTGGAACGCAAGTATGACATGTCATTGACCCAAGCTAAGCTATATGACGCTATCTCTATGACGGCAAGTCAGCATGTATTTTCATCAGTGTACGACTGGATAGAGTCAAAGCGTTGGGACGGTAATTCACGGCTATGGTCGATTGGTAAAAAAGTGTTTGGTGTTGATGATCCATCCGTTAACAAAGCGATTGGCATTTGGATAGTCAACATGATAGGCGGTGCTTATGGTGTTGATACAGGTAATTTTCAATACACATTAGACATTATTGGTAATCAGGGAACTGGTAAGACATCATTTCTAAAACGATTAGGCGGTATTTACTACACAGACCAATTCATGTCATTCACTAAAAAAGATGACTTTGAAATCATGATGAAGAACTTGATTGTCAACGATGACGAAATGCAAGTGACTGAATTTAGCAAAGACAAGATATTCAAAAAGTTTGTCTCAACAAGCGAGTTTAGTTATCGTCCTGCATATGGTCGCAATAACGTGACAAAGAAACGCCACTTTGTGATTGCTAGGACTACAAATGATAGCAGTTACCTAACTGATATCGGTGGTAACAGACGGATTATTCCAGTTATTCTGAACGACGCCAAGATTGAGACACCAGCCTATCAATTACCAGATGATTGGTACGAAAATGTTTTAGGTGAAGCCAGAGAGTATTACACGATCCATGCTATTAACACCATTGATGATATCAACGAAGACATGAACTTGATTAGATTTGATAATGTGACAGACAACTTGAACGTATTCGCTGAAGTGAATGACACCATCATGAACGTGTTGGACTTGCAATATCATGACTTTGACAAAATTAAGGTCACTGACTTTGTGCGAGACGTTGAAAGTGAGTTGTACAACAACATGATTGACTACAATCCAAAGATAATCAAAAGTCAAATAAACATGGTTATGCAACGAGAAAAATTTGTGAAACGAGCTGCAAAAATACGCGACAAAACTGTTAGAGCTTATGTCAAAAATGATGAATAAATAGGTTTCTTTATCACAAAATTTAATGGTAATAAAGTTACGTTATTTAAATTAGAAAATGAGAAATTTTCAAAAAGTTACAAAAATGACGTAACTTTTAGAAAAAAATGTAACCATATCTAAGCCTTGATAATAAATGGCTAAACAGAGGTTGGTTACAAAGTTACATTAACTATATATAAATTATATATATATTATTATACGAAGTTAAATCACATACAGTGTTACTAAAAAACGTAACCGGACAAATAGGAGATAGAAAAATGTTGCAAGATGAAAAAGATAAAAACACTAAGTTAAACCAAGTTGCATTAACAGCTACTTATGATGCAATTCAAATCAAAAACGGTTCGGTTAAGATGACTGTTGAATTTGATCTAAAAAAGAATGCGCATCTATTGGAAAAACTTTCAAATGAGAGTGGTAATCCGGTGATGTTAGGAATTGCATTCCAACAACAAGAAATGGACGTTTAATAACGAGCAGCAGGGCGGGTGGAGGCATTAGAAAGTGTGATGAGATGAAATTCAATATGGTAATGAAAATTTATTCTGCTGAATTTGAATATGAACGTGGAAAAATAGATCTTCGATATGAAAGTTTGATTTATGAGGGACTGATGCCAAATAATCAACGAATTGCGGAATGGAGCGAATAGTTATGCGAGAGATTAAGTTTAGAGTTTGGGATAACGAGGAAAACAATTTTTGGGGCGAAGGTAGGAACCTATCAATGATATCGCTTGTATCAGATAGTGTGGTTAATGACGATAGTACAGTTCTTGAACAATACACAGGTCTCAACGACAAAAACGGTGTTGAAATTTATGAAAATGACATTGTTAAAACGGTTGGAGAAAACATCTACGTAGTTGAGTTCTTCGATGGTAAATTCAATCCAATTTCAGATTTTAAAGCAGGCGTGTGGGAAGTAATTGGTAACGTACATCAAAACGCAGATTTATTAGCTGCAGACATCGAACGCATGATACCTGATGACATCGGCAATGATATTCATGATTTTTTAAACGGAGGAGATAAGCAATGACTGAACCAGTAGCATATAGAGTTGACGGAACATTCTATAATAATCTTAATGACGCTGAATATGCAGTTAGAGAAATTAACCATTTAAGAAACACGCTGAAAATAGATAATGGTTTAATACCGAAAATTGTATATATTGAACCACTTTATGAAGAAGAGCAGTTACACCCACGTGTGAAGATGACACAGGCGGAATTTGATTTGTTAAAAGAAATCAATCGCGGTATTAGAGGATTTGAACAATTAGAGGAACACATTGAGGTTGAATCTAATATCAAGTGGTTTGTGAGAAGAATACTTCCAAATGCAGGTGGTAATATGCTCTATTGCACTGATGAAGGTGAGTTGACTTACAACCATAATAAGGAATACGCCACACAATTTGACACAAAAGAAGAGGCAGAGCTTTGGACTAACCCACTAACAGAAGCGGTCCAGTTACCAGTGGAGGACGAGTGATGATATATATTACAACGAAAAATGTTAATCAGATTATACGGGATAGTCAAGAAGTCAGAGATGGATTGATACGTGAAAAAGAAACGCTTGAAAAAAAGTCTAGTGATTTAGAACGCAGCTTGAAATATTGGAAAAATAAAGCCAAAAATCTTGAAGATGAACTATTCGAAAGTTCAATTGTGAATAATTTATATGATATAGGAATTAAAAATAGGGACGGACACTATAAAATAATTTCCTATATGCCGAAAGATTTGCTGCGAGCAATAGGTCAGAGTTTTGGTAACAAATTCAATACAAAACACATTTATACATTTGATGAGCTTGTTAACCAGATTAAACAGACAGACCAAGACTTGAAATCTTATACGATTATTGAGGTAACTGTTAAATGATTTAAATAGGACACAACTTACAGCATGCGATTGAGTTTGGCATGCTATTGTCAGCAATGGTCACAGCGTTGCATATTGTGATGAAATTTGTAACAGAAATTTGGAGACATAAATGAATAAAGAAATAAAATACGATTTATTCAACGATCATTTTCAAAACTACAAGCAATACGGAATACCGAAAGCACAGTTAGTCATTGCAGATATTCCATATAACTTAGGGAACAACGCCTACGCTTCTAGTCCAGAATGGTATAACGACGGGGACAACAGCAAAGGCGAATCAGAGAAAGCCAACAAGACATTCTTTAACACTGATGTTGATTTTAGAATTGCGGAGTTTATGCACTTCTGTTCCAAAATGCTAATCAAGGAGCCAAAAGCCAAAGGTAAAGCACCAGCAATGATTGTGTTTTGTGCCTTTCAACAGATTCAGGAGTTGATAGACCAAGCACAAAAGTATGGTTTTAATCATTATTATCCACTGGTGTTTATCAAGAACACGTCACCGCAAGTTTTGAAAGCCAACATGAAAATTGTTGGTGCTACCGAATACGCGTTGGTGTTCTATCGCGATAAGCTACCAAAGTTCAATAATGACGGACGCATGGTGTTGAACTGGTTTGATTGGATACAAGACAGTCGTTATCCTAAAATACACCCAACGCAAAAGCCTGTGCCGGTATTAAAGGAGTTAATTAACATCTTTACTGATTATGGTGACGTCGTGATAGATCCAGTAGCTGGTAGCGGTTCAACATTGCGAGCTGCTATTGAACTAGACCGTAGCGCTTATGGCTTTGAAATACAGCGAGATGTTGTCAAAGAGGCTAAAGAGAAAATGCTACACAACATGGCAACAACTTTGATGTTATAGAGAGGCGCAAATCGTGGCGGAACAATTTCAATCTACTCAAATAAAAAGTGATGGATATACACCAACAATAGTATTTGGATAGTTATTCCAAAAATAGAAATCGCTTTAGTACCACGACTTTGCAGAGATTGCCCAATGAATAAAGTTATAAATAGTAAAAGAATCATGAAGTAAATCAATGCGTGGAGTATAAATTTAGCCATAAGCGACTACCTTATCCATTCTTTTCTTTAAAGTATAACATTTAGGAATGATTAATATGAAAGTAATAGAAAAACAAGTCTACATCGTGGGTTATCGCAAGACAGATAATGACGAGTGGGAAACATCTGTCGCTACCTATGGCAATCAGATTGACGCACAGGCAGTCATGAATAAATTAAGTAAAGAGACACCACAACAGTTGAAGCTGTTTAAATTTGGAAGGGCAATACCAGTCAAGTAGAAAGGGTGATATGGCGGATAGAGTTGATACACCTGTATTAGATATGACTGCCGGAAGTCGGATGATGTGGTTTGATAAGCAAAAAAATCGGGCAACATTTGTCGATAAGCGACAGTTATATGAACAATTATCATCAGGTCACGTGATTGATGTTGACCCTGATGTATTAGCAGATTGGACGTTAGGACTACCATTTGATAACAAAACGTTCAACTTAGTACTATTTGACCCACCACATTTAATCCATGCTGGTGATAATAGTTGGTTGGCCAAAAAGTATGGAACGCTCAATGCGGATAATTGGCAAGAAATAATCAAACTAGGCTTTGATGAGGGCATGCGAGTGCTTAAACAGAACGGAACACTGATATTCAAGTGGAATGATAGTCAAATACCATTGCGAGAAATATTAGATGTCATTGGTGTTGAACCGTTATTTGGTCAAAAACGTCAGAAAACACATTGGCTAGTATTTATGAAGGAGTAAAGAGTTGAATTATGACCGTAAAAGAACAATTAAAAACGTGTCAAGTTTCTTCGGTGATCCAACCGCTATCAATAGTTCAAGTGAATTTAAGGACTTGATAGACTTGGCACATCTCACAAGTAATGACTTGATGTATCATTCGCCAGTTATATCTGACATGCCAAAAGCCACTTCTTTTGGTAATCACACCGAAGACGCAACGATAAGCCTGATGGAAAAAATGTCGGAATCAGAAATAGCAAAGTGGAAAATACAGTGTATTCTTCGTGCTATCAGGAACATGGACAGACGGTTTGGAGACTTATTGTTCAACCGACACTTTAGAAACATGACATTTGATGAACTAGCTGATTTAACTGGCTATTCAAGTGCCAACCTGAGTAAATTACTCAATACTGCATATTTAAAACTAGCATTATGGACAGTCGATGAACTAGATTTGATAGTTTCAGTAGATGATTAGTAGAGATTGAGTATAAACACAGTGAATATATATGCAGTATATTGTTAGTATCGAATAATAAAGCAAAGGCGGGACAAAAAATAGGTATACTATTAATATAGTTTTATTATTGAAAGGTTATTGTGGATAGATTTATGTTGAATGATTATCAAATTGAACGACAAAAGCATTACAATAAAATGAGTAGCAATGAAGTGTTGGGTGAAATGAAAGCAGAGAATTTAGTGTGGAGTTTCATTTACGTTGTCTGCATGATTATTGGTTGGATACTATCTCGTAGTTTTATTGCTCGTACATTGTGGATATTAGGGGCTCTTTTGGTCATGTTGAGTGTAACGAGCTCTGCTGAGCGCATGCATAAAACCCTTAAAATATTGTCAAAAGATGTTACCCGCCAAGATTTAGCGCCTCGTAATCAAAATTTAATTTGGCATTTTTTATCAGAGACAGTGTACCATCAGGGTGCCATAACTAGCAGTGTTCTCGGAGTATATGAAACAGACTATGCAATTTTGATAGAATTTAGATCTACAAGGCGGAAAAACTATCAGGCTAACATATCAATTTTGAATAAAAATACAATTGAGTGGCAACGGCTAAAAAAATCTGATAAGGCGATGAAGATCTTAAATAAAATAAAATTGATTGATGCTGCCAATAGAAGAAAAGCAAGGCGCTACCGAGTGAATCAGCTTTTCTATATTGATAAAACGACAAAGTCCACCTCACAAGTCAGTGATAAAGTGACAGAATGAACGATTAATTGAAAAACACAGTCTGGTTTAATTCTGGGCTGTGTTTTTGTACATACGTGACATATTTGCACCTTAACTGGTGCTTTTTTATTGAAAAGAGAAACTATGAAAATAGATGACGAGTATGGTCTTGTCGCCAGTAAAGATGAGTTAAACATCTACCGCAGGTTAGACAGACAACAAAAATATAATAAGAAACACGAGAAGGCATCTAAACGCAAGTCGAATACAGACAAGCGCAAAGATGCCTTTTATGATGATAGGAAGTGGCGATAATGGGCTACACAAAATGGACTGATGAACATAAGAATAGAGTTGCAGAACTAGGTGCACAAGGTTTGTCATCTAGGAAGATAGCGCAACGGTTGTTTGATGAGTTTGGTGAAAACTTTAGCAGGCGAACGGTATCGCAATATCTTAGTACAGGTTCAACCAATGGTCGCGTTAGATCAAAACCTAATCAAAAGTCAGAGAGCAAAGTCAAAGATGTAAAGCGTGGTACTGAAATTGTCATCAACAAGGACGGTAGCACAACATCATCTACCACTATGCAAATGACTTCTGAACAGGCTAAAGACCCAGAGTTCGTATTGAGAGCACACGGCTTTAATCCTGATGATTGGGATATCGTATCAGCACGCAATAACTTCTGGCAACAGAATAGTGTTGAGAACGGTTTGATTGATTTGTATCAGTCTAAAATTACGGTTAAGCCTAAAGTTGATAACGACATCAAGCGAGCGGTTGAGGTATTAACACGTGATATTAAGCCTATCAAGGTCAAGCAAGTTATCAAACCAGAACGTGAGCACAATCTTGTGATACCAATTACCGATATGCATTGGGGTGTTACACAATTAGCAGATGTTCAAGACAAGTTAGCTGAATTGATTGATGTTATCAAAAAGGGCTATCGCACTATCTCGATAGAAATGATTGGTGATATGCTACATTCTGATAAAATCAACACCACGGAAACAGTTAAGTCAACAATTTTGAAAGATGTTGAAATGCCACGTGCCGTTGATGAAGCTATGCAGTTTTTACAAGCTGTTGTGGTTGCTTCACTAGAGAACGCCAATACAGTGATGATCAAATCAGTAGGCGGTAATCATGACTTCGATTTGGCTTATATGTTCATGCTTTGGGTTAAAGAGCGTTTTCAACAAGCACAGGTAGATGTCAACAACAAATATCGGACAGCATATCTGTTAGGACATGTGTTAATTTCGATACAACATGGTGATGTCAACAAACGCAATCCAGGTCAAACATTGGCGAGTGAGCAACGACATCTATGGGGTATCGCAAGCACTACTGAAATACACGTTGGTCATCTTCACTTTGAGAAGACGGAAGACAAGCAAGGTGTGGTTATCAGGCAATTCTCAACGCCTAAGAAGACAGACGAGTGGGAAGAGATGAACGGCTTCGTTGGCTCAAACAAGTTGATGTATGCACTTGAATACAATGATGACCGATTGAAAGTTGAACACTTTATTTAGTTGCCGAGTGGCACGTTAAAACCGTGATTGAAAGGATGTTTCTATGTATAAGTTTTATAAAGTGTTTCTTCATGATTGGAGCAACTATTCTTGGTATCGCAAAGGAAATCGGCGACGACACCACAAACGATTAGTGATGGCTCAAAAGGAATGGAAATCAGAAAGACATTCCACAAGATATTATGATTGTCATCAACCTGCTACTTGGAATAAGAGCTGGCGAAAAGTAGAATGGGCCGACAAATCTAAAGGCGGTCATCAGTGGCACGTTTAGGAGAGTGATATGCAAACAGCAATCATTATTATTATTTATACCGTCGTTAATTTAACTATTATTTATAACGGCGGAAATAACTACGCTGTGGGGTGGTTAATGGCTTTTTCGGTTGATTTGGTTATTAAAATTACTAAATTTTATTCTAAAAGAAAAGCCAAACACGATAAATACAAAGAGTGGGCTGATAAGTTGAATCGAGGAGAATGATATGCGTACAGATACAAAAATTAGCAAAGATGATACACAAGACTTTGAAATAGCTGCTTTGAAACAAGATGTGCAATATCAAATAAGTATCACAGACCAAAATTTTGATTTGTTAGATGAAAAGTTGAAAATTACCAATGATCTTTTTATCACAAACCAAAATAATATGAGCAGTTTAATAACGGACGCACACTCAAAAATTAACGAGTTAAACAGGCGTCTTGATAGACAAGGTTATGTACTGTTCCTGTTGTTTGGAATGTTTGCAGGTTTACTTTTATATGTGTTTATATACTTTATCATGTAGCGCTATAAGCGCTTTTTATTTTGCAGTGAATGAGGAGAACGTTATGCAATAGCTTTCAAGAAGAACTATAATGAAGTCATAAAGTGAGGTATGAGTATATGAAGTTTGGAATGAGAACACCATCAATCAAGAAGTCTATCAGTGCTAGAACAACCGGACGTGCTAAGCGAGCAGTTAAGTCAGCTATTAATCCTGCTTATGGCAAGAAAGGAACTGGCTTAATTACCAATCCTAGCAAGTCAATCAAAAATAGCGTTTATCATAAGACAACCAAAAGTGTTTGGAGTTTGTTTAAGTGATGTAAGCTCAGCTCATTAAATTGGGTTGGGCTTTTTGTATACATAAATTTAAGGAGTACATATGGCTAGAGTAAAGATATGCCGTAAGCCTGACTGTCACAATACCATACCTTATGTGCAAGACAATCCATACTGTGAACTACACAAGGCTATGTATCGACCTAAACCAGAGTTTAAACCTAAGTCATCTTATGAACGCAAGCGACAGCAACGTGAGTACAACGCTAACAAGCGTGACAAGGAAGCCAATGAGTTCTACCACAACAAGACGTGGAAGCATCTATCAGCAGGACTCAAGCAACAGGCAATGTTTACATGTGAGTGTTGTGGACGTACAAGTACAACCAAAGGTTATTTAGTTGTAGATCATATCATCCCCAGAAAGATAGATAAGCGTAAGCAACTAGATAAGGATAACCTATGGGTGATATGTAAGAGGTGCCACTGGTACAAGGGTATGCTTGAAGACGACGTATACACTGACGGCTTATTCTTGGAGAACATAGACACTAGTAAGTCATGGGGTAAGAATGAAGTAAGACAATGGATACTCGATTCAATTAAACGTCATGATGAAAAGAAAGATGATTAATGTTGTTTAACATTTGATGATGAACTTACTTATCATCATTAGTTATTGGTTGTTCATCAACGAAAGGAATCAATATGAAGAACAGAACGAAAGCTAATCAACTAACAAATGAATTGATTAGATTGAAATTGTTGAATAAGAAAAATAAAACGAAAACTATTATTTTTGGAAATAATCAAGTAGTTGCTTTCGTAAATGAAATGAAACGGGTTAACGTGTTGCAAAGCCGAAGTCGAGTTTAATCGTACGGACTTTAAATACTAAATTAGCAGTATATCTGGTTATAATTCGGTTACAAATAAAAAATACCCCCGGGCGGGGTTGTTTGGAGGGAGCGTCACAAGGTGGCGTCCTCGTTTTTTGCAAATGCAGAAATCAAAAATTTTTTAATGGGCAATTTTGATTATTGAAACGTTATTATATCAACGTTTAACGTGTGGTGAATATGCATTTAGTATACCACAAACTTTTGACGAAAGGGGGTGTTTGTTTGGTAAATAAACGTAATTCAGGTCGCAAACGGACGACTAGCACTGATGAATCTGTCAGAGCAGACCAACGTGAACGTAATTTAGAGTTCCAAGAAAAACAAAGTGAGCTTACTGAACTACAAGACAACCCTCCTCGTCATTTGGATGGTTATGGTGTGACACTGTGGCGAAAGTTAGTTCCGGAACTAAAGCGCCTTGGAACAATTAAACAAATTGATACAGTTAATTTGGAAGCCTTTTGTTCATTGTATGGTACATATCGAATGGCTGAATCAGATGTACAAAAGAATGGCATATTCGTTAGTTTTGAAGTTGATAAAACAGAAATCAATGAAGAAACAGGTGAAGAAGTAGTCGTAGGAAAAGAAACGCAATATGATCGCTCAAAGAAAAATCCGGCTTATTCAATAATGAATGATAGTATCAAGACTTTGAAATCATTGGCTGTTGACTTAGGTTTGTCATTTGATGCGAGGTCTGGTCAATTAGTCCCAAGTGAAATTAACGTTACTGAAAACAAAAAAGACGATTTAAGGTTGGTGAAGTTTGGTGCAGACATTTAATTTAGTAGGTGTGACAGATATTAAGGAAGCTGTTAAATCAGAAAAGCGAAGATATAAACGTTATCTAGATAAATATAATGATCCAGCTACCCAATATGCTTTTGACGTTTTGTTTACTAGTAAGTATGTGACTGGTAGGGATGCGCAATTAGCTTGTTTTAGACATTTACAAGATTTAGGAAGACAACGTGATAGTGACTTTCCTTATCATTATGATACTGACTACGTCACAATGATTGAAAATTTTACTCGAATGCTTCCTAATCCTGATAATTTTAAAGTTAATTTGAAACCATACATCAATCAATCGTTTGTATTAGATAGTGTACTGGGATGGCGTACAGAAGAAAATGGGACTAGATTTACCACTGTAAACTTCAGCGAAGCAAGACGTCAAGGTAAAACTTTTATCGCTTCAATGCTGATGAATTTTTACTATTTTATGGTTGCTGCTGAAGCAACATCTCAAGATTTTCTTGTTGCAAGCTATGACAGTGAACATGCTACAAAATTATTCAACGATGTATCAATTCAAGCGAAAAAATTGATTAAGCTACCTGAGTTCAGAGAATGGGCTAAAGAGAACGATGTTGATGCACAAACGCAACAAGTCATTGGAAGAATTAATAAAAATACTATTCGCAAGGGAACATCTGAAGGAGGCGGTTTTGATTCATTCCACAACGTCATTGCGATTTATGATGAAATAGGTAATCTTAAACCCGATAAAAACGAAACACTACGGCAAATAACTTCTGGACAGAACGGGATTAAAAATCGTATGTTCGTTAAAATTTCAACGGCTTATCCAAATGCTAAAGTCAAGTTCAAAAAAGACCAAGACTTAATGCGAAAAATTATTGAACAAGATAATTTACGTGAAGCCGATGATACCTTTCAGATGATTTACTCACAGGATAGTGAAAACGAGGTATTTGAACCTGACACATGGGGTAAGTCAAATCCTAATTTGAATGAGATGAATGAAGTTGATTACAAGTCAGCCCTTACTAGTCTTATCAAAGATAGAGATGATGCCGATAGAAGTGGTGAGCTTGCCACGTTTGTTAATAAATCATTGAATATTTGGAGCCGTAAATTTCAAAATAGTTATTTGTCTCTTGAAAACATTCAGAAGAATATTATTGATGATTTTGATATTTATGGTCGTGATGTTTATATCGGTTTTGATGGTAGTCAAAGCAATGACAATACTTCGTTTGGATTTGTTTTTCCTTACCGTGAAGTGAAAAGTGATAAATATTTTTGTAAACAATTTAGTTTTATTCCTTTTGCACAGGCAAAAACAATTGAAGCCAAAGAAAAACAAGATGGCTTAAATTACCACGAGTTGCAAGACAAAGGTTTGTGCGAAATAACGAGAAGTCCTGAAGGAACAATCGATAAAGACCAAGTTTATCATTGGTTAGAAAAATTTATTGCCGACAACGACTTGAAAGTAAAGATGATTGCTCTAGACCCAAATTTATCAGATTGGTTATTGAAACGTATTGAAAACTATCATGATGAGTGGCCGGTGTCTACTGTTCGACCAACCTCACAGGTCTTGTCTAATCCAACTAAGGATTTGCAAGCTCAATTTATAAATGGCAATGCTGCTATATTAAACGACCCACTTTTGATTGACGGCTTTATCAACGCTGTGCTGATTGAAGATAGAGGTGGAGCTGTTAAGATTGACCGCTTAAATAGAACAAGTGATCACATTGACACATCGGATGCATTAATAAACGCTCATACAGGTGCACAGTTCTATTTTGAAGATTTTAAAGACGCTGATTACAATCCGTTCAGTGATTTGAATCGTGATGAAAAGAAAGACTACTTTAAGAGGATGTTTGGATGATAGTAAAAATTATAAAAAGTATATCTAATTTTTTTGATAACTGGCTAGCAGCAATACTATTTATTATAGGAATAGCACTGATTGACATCGGTGCTTTTTATTTTAATGTCATTATTGGTTTTATCGTTTCGGGAATTTTGTTTATAGCTATGGCGATAATTCTCAATATGGAAAGGAGGGAATAAATGAATGGGTTTAATGACTTCGAGAAATCAACAACATAAAATCAGTGACACGACTTATCCTAGTACGCATGGTTATGATCCAATTATTTCACAGATAGCCGGTTTACCGGTTGGTTATATTAGCGGCGCAAATGCACTTAAAAACAGTGACATTTTTAGTGTTATTAATCGAATAGCCAGTGATATTGCTAGTGCTAAGTTTAAAACTGAAAATTCTTATGTAAGTGAGCGACTTAATCAGCCTTCAAAGTTGATTGGTCGCTTTTCATTTTGGCAGGGTGTCATTATTCAGTTGCTGTTGAGTGGTAATGCTTATGTACCATTGGATTTAGATTATTTGGAACAAATACCACCTTCGTCAATCATCAGTATTGATATTGATAATGCGAATCAAGGTGCAATTTACACATTAGCTGAATACAATAATCACCCCGAGCGGCAACTGACTCAAGATAAAATGTTGCATTTTAGGTTAATGCCTGACGCAACCTATCAATATCTTGTAGGAATGTCACCTTTGGAGAGTTTGACAAAAGAGTTGACTGTTTCAACAGCAAGTGCAGACCAGAGTTTGAATTTGATTAAAAACCGAATTACACCGACTTCTGTGTTAACAATCAGCAATGCTTTGTTGGAACAAGGGGATGCTGATGCTGCTCGTGAGGCTTTTGAAAAGGCAAATAACGGTTCAAATAATGGTCGGTTAATGGTTTTGGACTCTAATTCAACTTTCGACCAATTTGAGATGAAAGCCGATGTGTTTAAGGCTTTGAATAACAACGCAGAGTATTCTGCTAATCAGATTAGTAAGGCGTTCGGTGTACCTGTCGACATGTTAGGGGGTGGTAATAGTACAGAAAGCCAACATAGTAATAGCACTCAAATCAAAAATCTGTACTACGAAAACTTAATTAGTTACGTAGCACCAGAAATTGATGAAATTGCTTTAAAAATGAATGCTTCAGATTTGACACTTGACATGCAATATGTTGACGATGCAACCCGTGTTAGTCAAATTAATGACATGGTTAAAGTTGGAACTTTGGGACAAGCACAAGCTGAATTCATGTTAAAGCAGTACGGTGTGCTACCAATTAACTTGCCTGCTTATGTGGCACCTGTGCAAGAGAAAGGAGATAGCGAATGAAATTAGATATTAAAGGCATGATAACTAACGACGATGACGCAGAGATTTACCGTGATTGGTTTGGAATGACTGTTACATCGCCGTCTGATATTTTAGCCAATTTACCTACAGACAGTTCTGATTTAGAAATTGGAATTAATTCGGGAGGTGGAGAAGTTGATGCTGCGAATGAAATTTACACTGCATTACGAAATTATCCCGGTAAAGTAATTACACAAATTGAAAGTTCTGCGTACAGCGCTGCTTCAATTATTGCCATGGCTGGTGACACGGTTCAAATTTCACCAGTGGCACAACTAATGATCCATAATGCGTCAACCTATGCCGACGGTAATCATAATGATTTGGATAAGACTTCAAATGCATTGAAATCAACCGATAAAGCCATAGCTAAATCCTATTCTGTGAAAACAGGACGCCCAGTTGATGAGTTTCTTGATTTGATGGATAAAGAGACTTGGATTAATGCTGATGATGCATTAGAACTTGGCTTAGTTGACGAAGTAATGACTTTCGATAAAGAACCAGTTACTAATTCAGTCAGCAATGTACTACCTCGAAAAGTCATCAATCGTATCAAAAATTTGGTTGATGAAAACAAACAACTGAAAAATAACGCAACAGATAGTCAACTAAGTGAACACGGCAAACTCGTGCAAGCAAAGTTGGCTATTTTACGTAAATAAGGAGAAAAATATGACTAAAGAACAACTACAAGCGGCATTCCGTGACGCTAGCACTAAGGCATCTGATTTGAATGCTAAATTGAACAACATGATTCAAGATGATTCTGCTTCAGTAGAAGATATCAAGAAGGCTCAAGATGAATTAATGGATGCAAAAACACGCCGTGACATTTTGAATTCTCAACTAAAGAGTTTTGAAGATGTTGAACCAGAGCCTAAAAATCCTGGTAAAAAGACAAACATTTTGGATAATGAAGACGAAAAACTGGCTGCAAGCAAGAAAGCTATTAATGACTTTATTCATCATGGCCGTATTTTAGATGATGTTAATGGGGTTACTTCACCAGATGCACAACCAATTATTCCCGAAGAGATCATTTACAATCCACAAGCTGAAGTTAATTCTGTAGTTGATCTATCTACATTGGTAACAAAGACGCCAGTTACTACTAAAAAAGGAACATATCCAATTTTGCTACGTGCTGGTGCCGTTTTTGCTGACGTTGATGAATTGAAAGACAATCCAGAATTAGAAAAGCCTCAATTCAATGAAGTGGAGTGGACTGTTAAGACAAAGCGTGGTGCTTTGGCAATTTCACAAGAATCGATTGATGATGCTCAAGTTGATTTAACCGGTATTGTGAGTCAACAAATTGGCGAAGTTACTGTTAATACTTACAACGCAAATATTGCCCCAGTCCTAAAAGGATTTGCTGCTAAAACTTCAACAACAACTACTTTAGTCGATACTATCAAGCATATTTTGAACGTTGATTTAGATCCTGCGTATGTTAAGAGTATCGTAGCCTCTCAATCATTTTATGATGCACTTGATACACTGAAAGATAATGATGGTCAGTATATCTTCCACAAAGATATTACAAGCGTATCTGGTGCTACTCTTTTGGGGGTTCCGGTTTATAAGGTTGGGGATGATTTGCTCGGCAAGGAGGGTGACCAAGTTGCATTTATCGGTGATTTGAAGCGAGGAGTTTTGTTCACAGATCGTAAGCAAATCACATTAAGTTGGGAATACTACCAAGGATACGGAAAGTATCTAGCTGGTGTTTTGCGTTTTGGTGTGGAAAAAGCTGATGCCAAAGCGGGTTATTTCTTGACAAATACAGCTGCTCCAGCTTCTACAACTGGTGATGGAAAGTAAGGAGTAATTAATGGCAGATGAAACCAATTCGCCTCGTGCGCCTTCAACAGGCGTAACAGTTGAAGACATGCAAGACTATTTAGCAATTGATGGTGATGATGGTGTTTTAAAGGAACTGATTGATTATTCCGAAGCTGATGCTATTGGATCAATTGATAGTGGGATTGATATTTCAGTGTATCGTGCATTACCAATATTCAATCAAGCAGTAAGAACATTGGTCGATTTCAATTACTATAACCGTGGTGCTTTATCTGGTCAGCAAATTGCTTATCCTAAATCTTATCAGTACATGCTGAACAAAATAAGATGGAAGGTAGGACAAACAAATGGTTAGTGGAAAATTAAAACCAAGTAATTTTGTTGGAAAAGTTGAATTTGGAACAGTTAAATCTGTTACAAACAAAAACACAGGGCAAAAAGTACCAAGTTTCGTAGCTACTACTAGTCAAATGCGATATGCACCCCGTAGCCGTTCGATTACGCAATCTGATTCTATTTTTGGTACAAGTATACAAGATACCAAAATAATCGCTGTAAGGCACAATGATAGCCTTACAGATGATTTGAAAGTTCGCTTTGTAAAAACTGGTAAGGTTCACGACATTAAATATATTTCATCAGATGAAAGCAACACACCAATCGCCTTTGATTACGTGACAATCCATAAAGAACCATTGGGGGCTTTAGATGGAACTTGATGATGCACTTGATAAATGGCTGCAAGAAGTTAATAAGCTAATTCCAGACGTTAAACAACGTCAAAAAATTACACTTGTAGGGGCAGAGGTTTACAAAAAGCAACTTTACGATATTACAAAAGCTAAGCACTATGATAAAAATCATACAGACACCAGTAAGGTTGCTCATTTAGCTGATTCAATTGAAACCTCTGGAACAAATATTGATTACATCCGAGATGGTAGTTCACTAGTTGGATTTACCAAAAAGGGTATTAACCACGCTCGCATTGCAAGACTACTAAACGATGGGACTAAATTTATTCCGGGTGATCACTTTGTTGAGGATGCAAGGCGTAGTTCACGTCAAGCTGTTTTAGCTGCTCAATATGCTGAATATCAAAGACTTTTGAGAGGTAGTAAATTATGATATTGCCTATTTACGAAGTGCAAGAACTTATAGAATCAATGAGTTTTGCTGATGTTGTTTTTGTAACGAGTATTGATGAAGAATATCTTAAAAACGTTACATCAACAATCGTCCTTATAACTGAATCAGTTAATGACTTGGACAAGAGAGCCAACAACCGATTTAGAAGCATGAGCTATGGTGTGGAAGTACAAATATTTTATGGTATTAACTTCAACACACCTATTCTCGATACCGAGATAGCGTTAGCGAGACTATTAGAAAAAAACGATTGGAAAACAACCCAATCTAAATCACACATTAATGACCCAACGACTAACCAAGTCACTAAGGTCTTTTATTTTGAAAAAAATTATATTTTGGAGGATTAATTCATGGCAACACAAGGTATTGTTACCTCATATTTCGGATTAATTGACGATGGAACAGGTCAATTACTAAAAGGCGCAGACGGTTTAAGTGATACAGGTATCTACGAAGCAGACGGTCATCAAGATGCAACCGCCGAAGGTGCTACTCAAATCGCAATTTCCAACTTAGGAACTGCGCCAACGCTTCAATATTCAAACAACAAGGCTAAGCGAACCACTAATTCACGTTCTTATCCTACTGCTGAATTTACTATGCTTGATTTGGGATTTGAAGCAAAGCAAAAGCTTCTTGGAAAAGTTCAAACAGCAAGTAAGGGTTTTGTTGATGGTGAAAAAGATGCACATGTGGCAGTAATTGCGGTAACGCAAACATTGGACAAGCAGCATAATATCTATTACGCATTCGCCAATGGCACAATGATCGAAGGCAATAAGACGTTGGGAACGAATACCAATGCCGAGACAGATTCAAACGATGTTATGACTTTGACAACCCAGTCTCCCGTAGTTGATACTCAATTTAATGGAGAACCATATCAAGTCGCTTCTGATTTGATTGATGGATTCACGCTAGATGAGTTGATGGCAGAAACGTTCCCTGGTTATACAAAAGCCGTTGCCGTTTCAGGGGTATCGCTAGACAAGTCAACTAATACTCTAACAGTTGGCGGTAGCGCTACTGCCGTTGCAACCATTGCGCCCGCTGACGCTACTGATAAGTCTGTTGTATGGAAATCATCAGACACAACTATCGTCACTGTTGACGGTAACGGAAAGTATACCGGTGTTAAATCTGGTACCGCTGATGTAACAGTCACAACAAACGATGGCGCTAAGTCTGCTAAAGTTTCTGTTACGGTAGGCAGTTAAATTATATAGATTTACTCGCTTAGGAAATAAACAGTACACGAAAGTGGGCGGGTGATTTTAAGGTTACATTTTTTAGGTTACTCAATACCTCTAAAACCCTATATATATAATATAAATATAAATAAAGTATAAATAATGTAACTTTGTAACTAATTGCCTTTGAAGCCAGTCGTGTCAATTGATACAGAGGTTACATTTTTTTACGAAAGTTACATAAATTTTGTAACTTTTTTATTTATGATAAAAATCTAATCACAAAAAATGTAACTTTATAACAGTTTAAAACTGTTATATTGTAACCGTTTTTTATAAAAAAACAACCAAGTACATAAAAAGAAAAGGAGCCAAAAAATGGCAGTTAATACAGAAAAAATTAAGTTGAATAAGTTCGGAATTCGAAAAACAGTGAATGTTCGTACAACATTTGGATTGTTAGAAAAGTTAGATGAACTGGACATTACGTTATTGGAGTTGCAAGATACTGAAAATGCTGAATATATTGATATTCGTCGTAATAACCTAAAGTCATCTCGATTGAAGATGGAATTCGTACAAGCTGCATTTGAATTGTCAGATGAAGATATTGAAAATATCAAAAACAGCATCAGTCCTGAACAATTTGGTGAAGCATTTGAATACGTCACATTACGTATGCGTGGTGTCACTGATGAAAATTACAACGTATTAGTTGCTGAAGCGAAACGTGAACAAGAAGAACAAGAGGCTGATGAAACTGACCCAAAAGAAGATTCGGTCGAATAAGACGGTTAGTATTCGACAAGAGGAATCAATTGGAAGAATTACGATACTTTAAAAAACAACTTTTCAAAGAGTATGGAATTCTTCCTAGTGATTTAGATGATCAGGAGTATTTTTCGTTTATGAATATGATTAACGCAAAAGAACCTGATAAACGTGCTGGTGATCCATTGGCTATTGCTAAACAAATGGGGCTAAAGATACCAGGGGAAGGAGAGTAAATGGTTGAAAGAATTCAGGCAGAGATGGCAACGTCTATTGCTTTAGATACTTTAAAAGCAACTAATAGTTTGCGCGGGCTTAATGATGCTGTTAATTCCGTTAAAAATGCTTGGAAGGCACAAGAAGCGGCTGCAAAATCTTCTGGTGATTATTTAAAAGCATCTCAGGAACGATACAACGGTTTAAGCCGTGAAATGGATGCTCAAAAAAATAAAATAACTGAATTGCAACAACGACAAAAAGGATTAGACACTTCAACAAAAGAAGGTGCTGAGTCCTTTTTAAAGTATGAAAAAAACATTCAGCAAGCCAATCAAAAATTAGCTAGTTTAGAATCACAACAACAGCGTGCCAAGTCTTCAATGGAATATCAGACAAGTGGACTAGCGAAGTTGCAACAAGAATATAAGCAAATGACGCAAGTGTCTGATTCTTACGTCAATCGTTTAAAGGCAGAAGGTAAAGAAAGATTAGCAAATATATCGAGTGTAAATTCGATGAAGTCTTCGTTATCAAACCTATCCCAACAGTACGTTAAACAATCAGAAGAGTTGAAACGCATTGAAACAACTAGCGGGTCTGCTAGTGAAGCTTATCGAAAGCAATCTGTTCGTGTAAATGAAACAGCGACAAGCATCGCTAACATGAAAAGTGAGTTAAAGCTTACACAAGCCGAAGTTAACCGTGCTAATCCTTACGGACTAACTAAATATGCTACTGGTGCAAACACTGCTTATCGTGCTGCCGAAAAGATGGGTAATGGCTTCCAAAAGGCTGGTCAAAAGATTAAAGACATGGCTTATAGTAGCAGTATTGCTATTGTTGGTATTGGAGCCGTCTCTATTAAAGGCGCTGAAGCAGCCACTAATTTACAAGAAGCTTATGTTAAGACATTAAACCTAGCAGTAACAGGTGGTGAAAAGGCTGCTGAAGCACAAAAAAACGTTAACCAAATGCAAAAGGACGGTGCTAAATATTCCGTACAGTACGGCAAATCACAGCAAGCCATTGCAGAGGGCTACCAAGAATTAATAAAACGTGGCTATACTTCTGCAGAAGCATTAGGCGCTATGCGATCAGAACTCCAAGCCTCAGTAGCCTCTGGAGATGATTTTAATGATGTTTTGAGTGTAACATCTCAGGTTGTTGATGCATACGGTATGCGTACTGATAACGCTGCTAAAATGACTAAAAACACAAAAGAAGTTGTTAACCAGTTAGCTTATGCTGCTGATATGACAGCCACCGACTTCCAATCTCTTGGTAAAGGTATGGAATATGTTGGTGATTCTGCTCATTCAGCGGGATTCAAACTATCTGAAACGTCTGCCGCAATGGGTATTCTTTCTAACCACGGTCTTGAAGCCGACAAAGCTGGTACCGGTTTACGTAAAGTTATCAATTCTATAACCGGTGCATTGTCTGACCAAGAGTCAGCACAAAAAGGTTCTGCTGCTTCAATCGATTCATTAAATGAAAAAATAGCGGAACACCAGAAGAAAATTGCTGATTATCAAGCTGCTGAAAAAGCTGGAACAAAAAGTTCTACTTCTGCAACTTCTGCTATCAAAACTCAGCAAGAAGCTATTGAAAAATTGAACGGTAAAGTTCAAGCGATTAAATCTGGTGGAACGAGCGACATGCTTAGCAAGCTTGGAATTAGCCGAAGTCAATTAGTTGATTCAAATGGCAATTTGCGTGATATGACCACTATCATGGAAGTCATTAACGAAAAAACTAAGAATATGGGTACAGCTCAAAAGAACTCGGTATTCAATAGTTTGTTTGGTACAACTGGTCAACAAGCGGGTATCATTTTAGCTCAAAACAATAAGGAATTAGATGAACTAAACAAAAAAGTTGAAAAATCGGCTGATGGTCAGGGATATGTAGCTAATCTGGCTAAGAAAAACATGACTACTGTTAAGGCAGAACTTCAACAGTTTACCCAAGCCGGACAGGCAGCAATGATCATGATTGGTAAGCAAATGTTACCCGTTATTTCCGAAGCCGCCGTTAAAATGGCTAAAGCCTTTAACTCGAAAGACGGTCAAGAAGGTTTGCGCAAAATAGCCGATGGTGTTGCTTTTGTATCAGACAAAATCATTAAATTAGTTGAATTCATTGGTACACATTCTGGTGAAGTCAAGGCTTTAGGGGTTGCATTCGCAAGCATTTGGGCTTTTAAAAAGATCAGTGACACAGTAGGATGGGTCAAAACTGCGATTGGAACCTATCGTGAACTGAATGGTGTTTTAAAAACAACCGCTGCGTTAAATACAGCAGCAGACGTTACTGGTTCAGTAGGTGGTAAAACAGCTACTGCTACTGAAATAACTGCAACTACGAGGGCAGCAGGAGCAGGAGGTGGATTAGCGACTGTTTCTACTGGTGCAAAAGTTGCAGGAGTAGCAAGTAAATTAGTCACTGGATTAGGCGCAGCGCTAACGCTGGTAGACGTAGGTGGTAGCATTGCGACTGCTATTAGTTCAAAAAAATCTAGTGATAAAATTACAGCAGCTTCAAAAGGAGCTGGTACGCTTATTGGTGGTGGCATTGGTGCAATTCTGGGTAGTGTTATTCCTGGAGCTGGAACAATTGCCGGGGGAGCAATTGGAGCATCAATAGGAGATGCTTTAGGAAGTACAAAAACTGCCAAAAGCATTACTAAAAAACTATCAAAAGCGCTAAGTAAACAAACAATTGAAGCACCAAAAATCAGTTCAAAAGATGCTTATGATGACTTAAACAAAGCAGCTAAGAAGTATTACAGCGACAAGCAAAAGCAAGATACTGCTGATATTAAGTTACTTTATAAAAATGGTGATTTAACCAAAGCTGAATATGAAAAGCGTTTAGCCACTATTCAAAAAGAAGGTAGTCAAGCCACAAAGATTGAGAAGCTTAGTCAGTCTGATAGAACTGCGCTTACGAAGTATTATGCACAGCAACGTGCTGCACTCGAAACTAAATGGAATAAGCAAAAAGAATCTGACGGTGCAAAGTGGGACAAAAAGATTACACAAGATGCCGTTAAGTATGGTGAAAATTCTGTTCAAGTTCAACGTGACTATAAGAAGAAAGAGCAAGCATTAGCTGATGATGATCGCAAGAAAAAGGCTGCAATTAACAAACTTACTGTTAAGGATGCAACAACTACAACTGTTACTGAAGCAAAATTACACACGACACTTACTGGTAAAATACAGCTCGCTTCAGATAAACAAGTTGCAATTTTGTCTAAGCTTGCTAAAGATAAAGGCAAACTTAGCAATAAACAGCTTCAAGATGCGGTAAATGATGCTCAAAAAGAATATAAGCAAACGTTAGCACTTGCGGATAAAAAACGTGATGGTATTTATAAAGCAGCTTTGAAACAGTATGACCAAGTGACCAAAGCTGCTGAACGTCAACGAAAAGACACCATTAAGTCGGCTGACGAACAATATAAAGATACTGTTGATGCTGCCAAAAACCAATATAAGGGCAATTCTAAATGGGCTGAAGAACAACGAAAAGCCATCATTGATAAAGCTAAAGACCAAAAGAACAAGGTAACAAGTGCAGCTTGGGATCAATATAACGGAGTTGTATCAAAAGCCCAAAAGCAACAAAACGATACAGACAATGCTGCTAGGACGCAACATGACAAAACAATTAACCATGCAAATGACCAAAAAAGTCAAATTGTTAGTGCTGCTAAGGAGCAATCAAAGGGTGTCGTTAGTCATGCGGTTAATCAGGCTAACAGTTCAATGGAAGCCTCATCAAAGCAAGGCGGTGGTTTGCAAAGTATTTGGAATAGCATTACTAAATTCTTCAACGGTTTAGTTAAACCCTTTGGAGTCAAGGGTATTAGCACCGATAGTCAAAAGTATAACTATCAAGCAATGGGAATGCCTGCCTATTCAATGGGTAGCAATGGTGCAAAAGGTGGCAAAGCGCTTGTTGGTGAAGCTGGTATCGAAGCTAGGTACTCACCTTATTCTGGAAAAATAGATTTTCTTGGACACAATGGTGCTCAAGTTGTTAATTTAAATCCAGGTGATCAGATATTGAACGCTAAAGATACCGCTAAATTATTTAACGGTGGTTTGGGTAAGACCATGCCTGGATATGCGAATGGTACTAGCGATATAACATCATTTATTAGTTCTATTGCAAAGGGTGCTTCAAATGTTTGGGACGATGTTTCAGACACAGCTAAGGACGCTTTGGATAAAATAACAAACCCAGCTAAAACGCTTGAAGGAATTGCAGAAAAAGCATTTAACATCAATTCGGTAAGTGGTGTTGGAGATGTTGGTCATAGTATTTCTAAGGGGTTAGTTGATAGTAGCGTTAAGGGAATCGCTGATTTCCTAAGCAAGATGATTAGTGGTGCAAAGAAGTCGAGCAGTGACGGCGGTAGTAGTAAAGGAACGCCATCTGGTTCGGGTGTCACACGTTGGAATGACCAAGTTAAAGACGCTTTGAAAGCTAACGGACTAAGCACTAGTTCTGCTATGGTTAGCAAGGTTTTGCGCCAGATTCAAACTGAATCAGGTGGTAATGAAAAGGCTGTACAGGGCGGATATACAGATGTGAATACATTGAGTGGTGATTTAGCTAAAGGACTGATGCAGACTATATCTGCTACTTTTAATGCCTATGCCTTTCCTGGTCACAAAAATATTTTTAATGGTTACGATAATCTGTTGGCAGCTTTGGCTTATGCTAAAAACCGTTATGGATCTAACTTGTCGTATTTGGGACAAGGTCACGGTTATGCAAACGGAACGATTACTAATACGCCACACTTAGCAAACATCGCCGAGGGTGGAATGACTGAAGCAGTAATACCTTGGGACTTGTCTAAAAAGTCTCGAGCAATGGAGTTATTAGGCGAAACTGTAACTCATTTTGCGCAAAATACGTCTTCAAGCACAGACGTCTCCAGCTCAACTGATAGCAATTTAGCAAATATGCTCGAAGCTACTAATAAGACTTTAAGCAATGTTGTTGAATTATTGGCAGGAATTTTGGGACAGACAACTGAAGCAAATCAATCAGTAGATGACATTACTATGAATAAGTTTTCAAAGGCTATCATATCCAGAGCTGTTCGTTCAGCAAATTAAACAAAAAAACTCGCCATATAAATGCACAATACACTTAAATGTGGGCGGGTTTTAGAAAGGAACTAATATGAGCATGTTGCAACTTACTAATGCACGTGGTGAAACTGTTGATTTAAATTCAGAAAAGCTGTTTGCTAATACGCCAACTGGCTTGGGTATACAATTTTCAAATACATACAGTCAATATGAGACGTACTTTAAAGCGACTAAATCAACGGTTACACAAGGGCAATTTCAAATTTATATCTTGTTTGGTGATGTTGAAAGTCAAGCCTATCAGACGTTCAGTGACTTTGCACTGTTCTTAGCATATCAACCGTTGACGTTAACTTATACAACGGATTCGGGCACGTGGTATCGTGATGGTCGATTAAATAGTCTCACTAAAACAGAAATAGGTGGCAGTACAGTATTTGCGACCGACAGAATTAATGAGTCATTCACCCTAGAATTCATCAACAACTGGTACAACAACAAGACAGCAGAATACAAGAGCTATGACCCTGACCCTAATTTAGGGACTTATGGGAAGATATATAGACCTAAATATGATCCAACGGTTAATAGAAACTATCTTCTTAATTCAGATGTCTCAACAACCGATACCATAGCTAATTTCAAAAGTTCCAAAACCATTTCTTCATTTTCTGGTCAGAAAATAGTGGTATCTGTTCAAATCGATTATGATAAAATTACGAGTTTATCGAATAAAAAGCGAATAGGAGCCGAATTTTCAATAGTTAACGCGACTACGAACGCTAACATATATTTAGGAGTATGGAAAAATCCAATAGTCGGGGAAAGCTTTCATGGCAGAATATACCAAACGTTCGATTTTACATCATTGAATATAAAAGGGTATTCATCAGATGATTTAACTTTTGGTCAAGGAATCTATGTTCAGGGCGTTTTAGGAGCTAATGTATCTGTTTCTCGTCCTAAGATAGAGATTGGAAGCGCGATGACGAGTTGGACCCCAGCTCCAGAAGATAATCCATCTGTTGAATATACGTATGCTTATGCACCTTATTATGTCTATCAAGAAAGTAATCGACCATCAAACGAAAAAGTTATGTCGCTGAATAATAAGTCACAATATTTTGGGCTACAAAGTGGTTCACCTAGTGTGATTACAGTTAATGGACCGTGTTCAGTAAATCCAACTTGGACGGTTGTTCAAAAAGGGAATGTTGTAGCGACTGATGGCTTTGTGCTGACGCTGACAGATAATCAAAAGTTAGTCGTGAGTTCATACCCAGAAGACCAGTACGCTAGGCTATATAATCCTGATGGTAGTTATGTTGATGTGTCCCAATTACAGGACTATACCAAGACTAACTTTGTGCAAATTCCAGAGGGTGAATCAACCGTATTGTTCTATTTAGATGCCAATTCTGATGTGAATATCACGTTCAAAGA
>DWKF01000023.1:0-35201 GCA_018249355.1 Cecropterus longipennis
ACGCGGTGATTGATACCATATTATTAGGCAAACAGTTACAATCAGAACTAACTTGGACTTTAAGTGAAACACCATAATACAACCAAAAAGTCGTGCGGGTCTCAACTCTCACGACTTTTTAACTGACAATATAATCATTAATCATTTCAACATGTAGTAATTAAATGAATTTTAGGCTAAACTCAAAATCAACTGCACATTCAAAATAGTCAAAACACTCGCAATTAAATAACCCAGTACTGTCACCCACTTTTGGTTAACAAATCTTGTCGTCATGTAGCGTGTTTTGCTGGTGAAATACACGAGTGGAAACATCGAAAATGGCAACGCTATACTGAGAAAAATTTGTGAGTAAACAATCAGTTGGTCGAGTACGCCTTCTTTTGCGCCAAATAAAATTACCAGTAAAATAACAGGGATAATTGCCAAAAGACGCGTGATAACACGTCGTAACCAGAGTGGGAGTTTCAAGTTAGTGAAACCCTCCATGACAATTTGACCACTTAATGTGCCAGTGATGGTGGCGTTTTGACCTGAGGCGAGCAAGGCGATAGCAAACAAAGTGCTCAAAAATGGTGACGCAATTTTACCTGCTAAATGTGGATTTTGCAACGCATGGTACAAGTCACTGAAAGCAGACAGATTGGCTTGCGTGCCATAGAACAGGGCAGCGCCAAGAATCAGTAACAAAGAGTTGATAACCAAAGCGACGAATAAGTGAACATTAGAGTCCCATTTTGAAAATCTCACGGCCTCAGCGACTTGTGCAGGATCGTTATGATCAAAATGACGAGTTTGCGACAAAGAGGAATGCAAAAATAAATTATGAGGCATAATTGTGGCACCAATGATGCCAAGTGACAGGACCAATTGCGAATGGTGGAGTAGGCTAATTTGTGGGCAATAACCACGTAATAAATCACCTAGTTGCGGTTGCGCTAACGCGACTTCATAGGCAAACACCAAACCAACAGCGAAAATTAAAATAAACACAATGGCCTCAACGCGTTGAATCCCAAATTTTAGCAACGCTAGTAGCAACAAAACGTCCAAACTAGTAATTAAAATACCAATAAATAATGGTATTTTAAACAGCAAGGTTAATGCAATCGCAGAACCGACTACCGAGGTGATATCGGTTGCCATCATGGCGAGTTCAGACAATAACCACAATAAGATTGCAACAGGACGATTAACGTGCTGACGAATGATTTGCGCCAAATCAAGCTGTGTCACAACCCCCAATTTGGCGGCTAAATATTGCATTAGCATTGCCACTAAAATTGACATCAGAATGACTGACAATAGCAAATAACGATAATGAATACCACCCATAATCGACGTGAGCCAATTACCCGGGTCCATATAGCCCACCGCAATCAGAGCGCCGGGACCACTATAAGCTAAGAATTTTCGCCGAAACGCACTTTCATAAACGCTTGGTACGGTAACAGAATTATTAATTTCAGAGAGACTTTTCTCAGTCATGAGCCACCTCGTCAGTGGCTAACTGTGCTAAAAAGCTAGAAAAGTCAGCGGAATCGTTAAAAGATGGTACGACATCATACAATTCTCCACCCGCACTGCCAAAAGTTTGATAGCCTTGGACACTAATTTCTTCCAGTGTTTCGAGGCAATCTGCCACAAATGAAGGGGCAACAATTAACACGCGCCGTTTACCGAGGACAGGCAATTGTTGCAAAGTGGGTCGCAAATATGGCTTTAACCAAGGCATGGGACCAAACTTTGACTGGAATACTTGGGTGACATTGTCGCGGTTTAGTGAAGGTACCAATGACATCAAATTTGTGGTTGTGTTCGTACACTGTTGCAAGTATGGATCGCCTTTGCGGACATACGAGCTGGGAATGCCGTGGTAGCTGACCAGCAACTGATCATATTTATCAGGATCCCACTGATTAGCTACCGTTTTAGCGAGGAGTTGTTGATAACGTTCATGTTGGTAAAAGTCAGTAATGATTTGTGTGGGAATTCCTGTGGCTTCGACTTGGTCAACAATAGATTTTGTGGTTGTTGTACTATATTGTGGAAAAAGTGGGAGGACAATGATGTTGTCAACACCGGCGTTTTGTAATTTGTGTAGTTCACCAGCAATACTTGGTTGACCGTAAGTCATGGCATAGTTAACCTGCCAGTCAGGCAAAAGCGCTTGAATCTGTTGTGCTTGCAATTGTGTATATTGCATCAAAGGTGAACCCAATGGTTGCCAAACATGTTGATAAAACGTCGCTGAACGCCATGAACGAGTCGGCAAAATAATGTGGTTGAGAATTGGTTGCCAAAGCCATTTTGGCATTTGAATCACATTAGGGTCAGACAAAAAGACTTTGAGATACTGTTTGACTGCTTGTGTGGTAGGCTCGGCTGGCGTGCCAAGAATAACAATTAATAGACTATTTTTCATAATTTTCCCTCATTAACTAGTATAAATTGAAGCAAGTCCTTATCGTTTGATAAAAGTAGTACAAGAAATGGGATAATCTGTCAGGTTATTGAGGCGAGTATTGGTGGATGTGATACAATAATAATGCTATTAAAGCAAATCACCGCATTGATTTGCTTCTTTTTTTACAATGACAAGGACGCTTCTAAAACAGCATGATTGTACTATTTAATAAACCTTATAATGTATTGACCAAATTCACAGATGATCAAGGACGAGCTACCTTAGCTGATTACATCGACATTCCGCGTGTCTATGCGGCAGGGCGTTTAGACATGGATAGTGAGGGGCTGTTATTGTTAACCGATAATGGCAAGTTGAATCATGAGCTGACTGATCCTGAGAATAAAGCCTACAAAACTTATGTTGTTCAAGTAGACGGTATTCCAACAAAGGCCCAACTGCGTGAATTAGCGCAAGGT
Organism: Cecropterus longipennis; assembly: GCA_018249355.1. Taxonomy (NCBI): domain Eukaryota; kingdom Metazoa; phylum Arthropoda; class Insecta; order Lepidoptera; family Hesperiidae; genus Cecropterus; species Cecropterus longipennis. The sequence goes on from DWKF01000023.1 coordinate 2,887, forward strand.
GTCATGCTCAAAGATGGCATGACCTTGCCGGCCAAAGTGAAACGAATTCCGTATCCAAAATGGTTATGGGAACGTGAAAAGCCGATCCGCGTCCGGCAAAATCAACCGACGAGTTTTATTCAACTCAAAATTAAAGAGGGACGCAATCGTCAAGTGCGTCGCATGACAGCAGCTGTGGGAATCCCGACGTTACGGTTGATTCGCACACATATTGGTGACTATCACATTGCTGATTTGAAACCAGGTCAGTATCGTGTGGTGAAATAGGCGACGAACCGGTATAATAGTAAAAGATATAAATTAAAAGAGGTGACCTCATGGGACGTAAATGGGAAAACATTAAAATGAAAAAGGCGCAGACTGATGGTGCTGCCGCCAAAGTTAACAGTAAATATGGGATTGAAATTTATGCTGCTGCCAAGCAAGGTGGTAGTCCTGACCCCGAAGCTAACTCAACTTTGAAGTTTGTGATCGAACGTGCCAAGCAGTCACAGGTACCAAAGCATGTTATCGAACGTGCTTTGGAAAAAGCCAAGGGTTCGGGCGATGAGACTTTCATTGAAGGGCGCTATGAAGGCTTTGGACCTAATGGGTCATTAATTATTGTGGATACCTTAACTTCTAACGTCAACCGTACCGCAACCAACGTTCGCACGGCCTTTAACAAAAATGGTGGCACTTATGGCGCTTCAGGTTCAGTTAGCTATCTTTTTGACGAGACTGGTGTGATTGTCTTTGAGGGGGATGATGCTGATGGTGCCTTAGAGACATTGTTAGACGCTGAAGTAGACGTTCGTGATGCGGAACAACAAGACGACCAAGTCGTTGTTTATACTGAACCAACCGCATTACATCAAGCAATTGCGGCATTGCGCGAGAGTGGTGTATCTGAATTTTCAACCACTGAAATTTCGATGTTGCCACAATCAGAAATGACGCTTGAAGGTGACGATTTAGAAGCATTCGAAAAATTAGTTGACGCCTTAGAGTCAGATGAAGACGTGCAACAAGTTCACCACAACGTGACCTTATAATAAATATCTCTCACTAAGCCAATAACATGTTATTGGCTTTTTTTTGTGCGAATATGTGCTAAAAATAATAAAATTATCATTTTGAAAATCCGACTTAGAAATGACATAAAACGGTCTGATTATAACCTTAAAAGTTGCTATAAAGGCTTTTAAATGGCTTTTATGAGGAATTGTGCCCAAAAAAAGAAGTTTGTAAACAAACTGTGAAAAAACGGTTTATGGGGTAAATTTTATACTATAATGGTGCAATGTTCATGAACAAAAAATTTGAAGATGAGAGATGAATATGAGAAAACGACGAGCTTATCTAATGTTCTCGGGCTTTGCCTTGATGGCTATTGCTGGTACAACGGTTGGTGTCAACACCTATCAACAGCATCGCCTAGCGCCCTACAAGACCGCAAAACAGCAAAACGTGCAGACGGTCGTCCAGAATTTTCCGACAACTGTTGTCAAAACTAAAGCACAAAAAGCTGATGATTTGAAAACAAAAGGGATTGAGACGCCTTATGACACGCAACTCACTGCGCAAGGCAAAAAGCCTAAGGAAATGACGTTAGCAGAAAAGTATAATACTTATGTGAAGATGACTTTGAGCTTGTCGGCTGAGGCGGCAGCGCAAAAATCAAGCACGCCAAACCCTGACGGTACGTCAGCAACGCTGGATCGTATCAATCAAGCCGAGCAAAACGTAATTGATCAACAAACGCCAATCAAAAATCGTGCCGAGCAAATCACCGGTAAAAAAGTTCTCAAACAAAGTGGTTATTTGGTCAATACTTTGTCAATTATGGCTAAGCCAACACAAGTGAAGCAACTCTCAACAATTGCTGGCGTGAAAGAAGTTCATATTCAAAGTGTTTACCAGCCGGCAAACTCTAATGATAATGATCTTGCCCAAGTCACTGATGACTGGCGTTCAGCGCATGGCGGTGACGGCAGTGGTATGTTAATTGCCGACATTGATTCGGGTATCGATTACACGCACCCTGATTTGAAATTAACCACGACAGGTACTAAACAGGCTAAGTTAAGCAAGGATAGTTCAAAACTGTTCCAAAAATTCAGTTCGTACGGTGTTTATCAGTCAAATAAAGTGCCATTTGCCCACAACTATGCGGATAACATTGATTCTCAAGATGAGTTAAAAGACAGTGGGATTACTCACGAACACGGACAACACGTCGCTGGTATCTTGGCAGCCAATGGTAAAGTCAAAGGGGTTGCACCTGAAGCGCAATTGCTGGATATGAAAGTGTTCAGTAATCATCACAACGGGGCGTCAACTGATTCAATTGTGGACGCCATTGAAGATTCAGTAAAGCTTGGCGCTGATGTTTTGAACCTATCATTAGGTTCATCATTGACTAACTATTCTAGTCTGATGCCGGAAACAGCTGCGTTAAATCGTGCGGCTAAGTTGGGTGTTGTGCCAGTTGTCGCGGCTTCAAATGACGGTCGTGCTTCAGCTGAGCAATCTGACTTACATACCGTGGCACACAACCCAGAGGAGGATATTTCAATTAGTTCCATGTCACTTGCTGACGGTGCTATCTCAGTAGCCTCGATGGAGGGCACGCAAACGCACGCGTTGACGACCAACTTTTCAGATAGTACAGGCAAGACATTTAGTGATAAAGTGCCGGTGCGTGTGTCACCAGGGATTCCAGATGACTTCTGGACGAAGAAACATACGATTAAGGATAATGGTGTGCCCATAGTTGATGGGAATCAAAACTTTGATGAGACCAAAAAGGCTGATTGGCAATCAAAAGGTTTCTCTGCGGGAAACGATGTTCATAAAATCAAAATCATTCAATACAATCCGGATCTCAATGCTGCTACGACAGTTAAAGATATGCAAAAAGCTGCAAAAGATAACGATGCCGATATGGTGATCTTGGTCGACTATAAGGACCGACCACTGCCAGAATGTGACTTTGCACCAGTGGATAGTGCAAATGCACCCGCAATGTTAATATCATATCAGAGTGGCCGTCAATTGTTAGCCAAATTACGAGGTATGACACCCGACTATGATGGGCAAGCTGAGGTTGAAAATGTTTCACTCGCTGCACCAACGACCACAACTGCTGATAATCAAGATACTGGCAAGATGAGTACGTTCACTTCTTGGGGATGTACACCAGATTTGAATTTGAAACCTGATGTTACGGGTGTCGGAGGCAATATTTGGTCGCTGTCTAACAAGGAATATGCACAAATGAGTGGTACGAGTATGGCGTCCCCATTTGTTGCTGGTACGGTAGCGTTGTTGAAACAACAAGCTAACAAGCAACACATCGATCTCGGTCAAGGTAGCAACAAGTTCATCAAGAATATGAAGACACTGCTGCAAAATACAGCGCAACCGGTATACAGCAAAGACGGGCAAGCTTACTATTCACCTCGTCAACAAGGTGCTGGTCTGGTTCAAGTTGATAATGCAATCAAATCACATACCGTCGTTACTGACGCCAAGGATCAAGATGGTGCTGTGGATTTGAAGAGCTTTAGTGGACAAACAAAGACATTTACTTTAAACATTAAAAACGTCGGTAATAAAGCAGCTACTTATTCGATTAACGGTCTTGGTGGTGTCGCGACTGAAATTCGCACGACTGATCCTAAAGCGCCAAACGAAGTGGGTATTCGAACGACTTATAATGCACTCGGCATGGCATTAGATACAACCAGTTTGAATGGTGCTGGGACTTACTATTATCGTGATGAGCAACCTTATCTAGACCTGGTGAGTGAGCATAACATTGCTAACGCTAAATTAACAACTAGTCAAAATCAAGTGTCTGTGCCAGCTGGTCAGACAAAGACAGTTACCGTGACAGTCACTGTGCCAAAAACACAAGCTAAACAGAGCTGGGTAGAAGGCTATGTTCAAGTTAAATCTAACAAAGATAGCGAACCTGCAGCTAATATCCCATATTTTGGTTACTATGGCGATTGGGATGCAGGGCAAGTCATTGATAAGCCGGCACAGGAAAAAGGATCAATCAAAGGTTGGGGTTATTTAGGTGATTCTCATTATTTGCGGCCATTAGTGACAGGGAATACGGGTATAGCTTCTAATGAATACGTCACACAATATACCAGTGATAATGAACACGCAGCGATTTCATTCCAAAAGAGTAGTGCGCATCAATCGGCCGTTGATTTAGAGTACATGTTACGTTGGACAAAAGAAATTGATGTTGATGTGTTGGGTGCTGATAAAAACACCGTTTTGACACATTTAGCAACGTATCAACAGTCTAAACCAGGACTGATTAGTACAGAATGGAACGGCACTGTACCAAACTCGAAAACGGGTAAATCTGATAAAGTGGCTGATGGTGATTATTACATCCGTACCAAAGCCCAAATGTTAGATGGTGCTAAAACAGAGACTGTATATCGTAAGTTAACCGTTGATAATGTTATGCCAAAAGTTGCCAATGCGCATTTAACTTATCAAAAGGACGGTGTTCATTTAACTGCCGATATTAACGAGAGGGTTCAGGTATGTTTGACCTTTCAAATGACTACGTAGGCGGTAGAGTTGAGTTACGTTTAAATTCTATTATAAGTTCTAATCAGTTTGATACACCTGAAAAGGAGAAAGCTGCTGGTTGGTTACACAATCATTTTGATGTTCTTTTGAACGAAGACCAAGTTGAAAACTTGAAAAAGCAAGATAACAAGGTTGAAATTGGTTTGCGTGACCGTGCGGGGAATGGCGATTGGTACGAAGGTCAATTTAAACTAGCCATTGAGGGTACCAATGAAACTAAAGGACAAGTGGATCAATTAGCAAGTAAATTCAGTGTTGATTATCAAAATATGATTAATCTGACTAAAGTTAGAGGTGAAAATAGCCAGTCATCAATTGATCCGAATCGAGTTCATGTTCAAGTTGGAGAGCGGGCGGATCCCAATAGTGAACCCGGGGCAAATAAAAGTATTAATGCATTTGATTTAAAAGCGGTCGATTCAAAGTACTGGTCAATTCAAATTAATGGCTCTTGGAATCAAAATAAGCAATTCAATGTCACGTCATTTGATAGTCAAGACAAACAAATTGATCATGTGGTTGTGACAGCTAAAAATGGTGATTGGTCAACTAGAGTTAAGGTAGGTAAGCTTGGTTATCTAAAGTTTACTGACGCGTCGGGTAAAGAGTTGACTAAGCCGGTGGTCCCAGAGATTCCTGTTGGCGAGGGAATTGATGCTGAAATAAATCAAACTGCTCTGGCAAACGAATCACACGGTAAGTGGATTAAACGCGGAGACCAAGAGATTCTTGTTGTTCCGTATAGTACAAGTAGCCTAAACATTAATGGTGCATTCACTGGCACTCACATGCCAGATAAGGTGTTGATTTATAATAATCAAGTGATTGATCAAGATTCCCATGCTATTCGAGTCACAAATCCAATTTGGACTGATAATCACTCAAATATGCAAGTCTATACTGGGCAGTCTGGTTTAGAAAAGAATGTTGAAGCGACCAAATTAGCAGCTGATGGGTCATATAGCGGTCAGGTCAGCCTTTGGGATGCGCAAACATTAGCTAATTTACAAAATAACAGTCTGGACCTGCCGAAAGCTATTAGTAATTATGAAGGTGCTGGATCAAAAGATTGCAACAGTAATGGACTTCAGAGTGTTCAATTTACTGGTTATGAGGCCGAGTATGGCGATATATTACCACGCATTGTAAACTTCGGAGGTGGAAATGGGTACTTTAATAATGCCTTTTTCCAGAACGATGTAGCGGCCAACGATCCTTTGCGTCACTATAGGTGGACACTGTCTGATTTTTGTAAGACATTCAGCATGCCGGTATATCGTTTACCAAAGGGCGAAAGTCTGTCATCTGTCAAGGATAATGGTGCAGAAAATGATTCAATCCTGCCTTTGAAGCCAGAGCGCAGTACAATCGCACTAGGACTTAATGATAAGTTGCCAATCATGATGATTGGTTCTGACGTTGCCATCACACCAAGTAACCTGCTTGATGAGACTGGCGCCTTGACGTGCTATAATCCATTTACACAGGACTACACGATCACTGGTTATGCTATTCCATCAATTAAGAATTTGCGCTTTGTTTTGAATAGTGCTAACCCTGATGACGCGTCAAATCAAGTCAAAGTAAATCCAGATGGTAGTTTTAAGTTCGTTGCTCATCATGTGGGATCTGTGATTGAAAAAACGTTTGTCGTGAAGTATGATCAAACAATCAATGGCGAGACAACTGCAAAGACACAAGAACACGCGTTAAAAGTTAACTTGAGCCAACCAGCCATTCGTCTTGACACAGACACCCATTGGGTGCAACGACCAAATAGCCATCATTTTGATGTCTATACATCCAACACAAGCTTCACATTAAGTGGACAAGTATCTGCTTATAACACTGGTGTTGCAGTAAACGTCAATGGTGAAAATGTTTTCGTTGGCAAGACTAATTGGGACGATGCAAGCAAGTATGGCACGCCATATCTTGGCTTTGCCCCAGAAAAGTTCAGCAAGACCTATCAACTGAACAAACATGAAACCACAACATACAACGTGATGCCATATCAGTTGACTGATACTGGTAATCGTGGTGATACGTATGAAGTTGTCGTTCATCAAGTCGGTAAGTAAAGTGACTTGAGACGCACAGATATGACAGAAAACCGGTTGAATAATCGGTTTTTTTGTTTGGTAATGCTTACATTTTGAGAAAAGACGACTTCATATTTTATTTACAAAAACACCATAATTTCACTGAACTCATAAAAAATGGCATACTGTACAACGACTTTGTGCCAATTTGTGACCGTTTGTCTAAAATTCAATTCATAATTCGTTCATGGGGTGGACATATTTGGTGTGTAAACTATAAAAATGTTCAAGAAGTTCATGAGATGAACAAAAATGTGATTAGGGAGAAACAAACAATGTCTAAACTTAAATCAGCGCTGTTACTCAGCGTTGCTCTAAGCCCAATTTTTGTCAGTGCCACGCGTGGCATTGAGGTCGTGCACGCTGAGGTGGTACAAAATGCAGTGGCGCAACAGGTTCAGAAGGTGGCAGAAGCCAAGCCTGTAAAGGCTACTGATAAGAAGTCTAATACTGTCGCAGCGACAAAAACGGATGATTCAGTTACTACTGACTCGAATAAAGCAGATAGTGACGTAAAGAAATCGGATATCATCGCTTTTGATGATAAGAATTTCCAACAAAAATTCAAGGAAACAAACTATTATAAACAACAAGCAGCGATGTATGGTGAAAATAAGCCAGGATCTGATGCGAACATAGCAGCTCAATCGGCCAGTTACATCGCCACAATTATTGGTGAAGAGTTTATTACCTCAACAAGCAAGCCAGCTATTATGAGGGCGCTTGGATTTGCTGGACCAATTGGAGCATTATTAGGTTGTTTGGTTGACTGGTTGACACCAGCCGGAAGAGATAAAGCAGAAGACAATTTCAAAGAGATAAATGCTAAACTTGACGAGCTAGGTATACATCTAGATAATCTTGGAAATGCCATTATAACTGCGATTAACCAAAAGGCAGTTGATGATAAAATACAATCTTTTACAGGAGCGCTTGAAAAAACAAGTACCCCCTTTGGTACTGTTGCTGGAGAAATTAGTTCATATCAAAGTGGCCATCAGATTACCCTTGCCAGTAAGAACCCAGTTCATGTGCAATTTTTTGTGAATAAATATGCTGAGCTCTACCATACTTCCAAATGGGGATTCAATGACAAGACCCAAAACGCTGAAGAAGTGCAAGACTCATATAATTTCAAAGCTTTCAATGATCTTTGTGATCTTGGAAAGGCTATAGTTAGCGGGAATGTTGACCAAAATAATATTTTCCGAGTAATGAGTAATTATGAATCGTTAAAAGAATTTTTCAATACCCAAACGTTTGCAACGCGTGAAGCATTTGCTGAATATGTCATGAGTCACTATACCGCATGGGCGAGTGATATGATGACAGCTATATTCTTTGATTACTTCCGTATTAAAGGCCAAATGGATCAGATTACGGCAAGTGATGAATATAAGGAAAGTGTGACGGCGGCAAAAACTAATGGCACAACAATTGATGATGAATTTCAGAAAAGATGTCCTGTATCATTTACCCTATTTGATGGGTTGAGAGCAAATGCCCGAGATGATCTTATGCGCTTAGGATATGATGTAAAAGGAGACAAGGGCCATAATGATGCGTATGATTTAGACGAGTATGACAAGAATAATTGGGTTGATAAATATGACAACAAAAGTGTGTACATGGATGTGAAGAGAACTAATATTTTAGGCGCTAATGTCAACGCTGTGAATCATGCTTATGCCACAGAGATTGAGAATAAGCCAGTGAAGACAGGCATTAAAATTCCTGACTATGAAGCTAAGTTAGCGGCAGCTCAGGAAAAATATGAAAAGGCATTAGCAGCGGCGAACCGCAGTGACGGAGCTAGTTCATATGTCCGTGCTTATGAGGAAGCAAAAGCTGAGTTAGATAAGCTAAAAGCTACTGGCGGGTATGAATATGAAGATAAAGTGCTAAAAGATGAAAAAGGTAACCCTATACAATCAAAACTGCAAACTGAAGAAAAAACATCAAACGATGGCAAGATGCTTTACTCATACCGCAATAATAAGTGGGTTTATAGTAAACTAGTATCTGGACCAGCTGCATATGCTGCTAAACATATGGTTGAAAAAAATAAGACGGACTTGGACGATGTGAAGAATAAATCGATTGGGTACAAAGGTGGTGGTTCAACCGCTGTTGATTATTTTGACATTTGCTGGACACACAATACGGATCTTCCTGCTAATCCGAGCTGGAACGCAGTATTTGAAAAAGCTTTGACAAGTGATGATTTGCTCTGCCTAAATACTGCTGCAGCCACTCAAAATAAAATTGGTATCAACAGTTTGTTATCAAATACCGTGACTCATGTGGTTACTGGCGTTACTCAATTGGGATTCTCAGAGATTGGAAAGACCGGTCGAATCATAGGCGATGGTGATTATCAACTTGCCATTGATCCGGCGGGTACATGGTATACACCTGGGTATACTATTGGGCTAGGTTACTATCAAAATAATAAACACACGAGTCCAAGTGTTGATCAAAAAACAGTTTATCAAAACTTCAAGTATGTTGGCACCTATAAAGACTCTAAGACAAATGAGTATGTGCAGGATTATCATGATAAGCACTATGATCAAGAGGATGTCACTTTCATTAGAGGTGTCAAAGATGGTGACAGCGAGTTAGGTGCATTAAACAACGGCAATAAGATACCCGTTGCACCTGAGCACTTTGTTGAGTAATCATAACATTCAATTACCACTGAGTTTAGTGACTAGATGACATAATAATGTCAGTATCATAAAATACACAAGCACCCCCAAAGCTACTACTGCTTTGGGGGTGCTTGTTTTGTAAGCGAAAATGTCGACTCACGTGGACTGAAAACATAACTTGAAGCAACGTTTTTTGTGTGATACCGCTTACAATTAATCAAAAGATCTACTTCATATTTTATTTACAATAACATCATAATTACCCTAAATTCACAAAAAAGGCATACTTTACAACGTTTTTGCGTCAATTTATGACTATTTGACTGAAATCAATTCATAGTTAGTTCGCGAAATGAACACATTTGGCGTTTAAACTATATGAATGTTCAGAAAGTTCATGGAAAATTTTCAACTGTTACATAAAAAACCTGAAAACTTTCACTAAAAGGACAAAAAGATAGAATATCTGAGGAGAAACAAACATGTCTAAACTTAAATCAGCGCTATTACTCAGCGTTGCTCTAAGCCCAATTTTTGTCAGTGCCACATGTGGTATTGAGGTCGTGCACGCTGATAATGCTGCGTCTCGTCCAATTAAGGTAGCTAAGGCAGTCAAAAACGATAGTGCCAAACAGGTACAAAGCAAAGATAGCGATGTAATTGCGTTTAGTGACAAAGATTTTGCCCAACGATTTGAAAAAGGGGCTTACTTCAAAAAGGAAGCCGATTTATATGGTGATAATGTACCCAAAGATGATTCGACAATGGCTGCTCAAGATGCGGGATTTATCGCGTCAATCATTGGTGATGCTGTTAAGACTGAATCAACTAGCCCTGCATTGTTAAAAGCGTTAGGCTTCGCGGGTCCTTTGGGAGCAACACTTGGTTTTTTGATTGATATGTTTACACCAAAAGCTAGTGACGATACTAGCGATGCTCTTTTAAAGTTGGATGGCAAGTTGCTCGAGCTTGGTGTTAGTATGGGCAATGACTCGAAAGCTGTTGGTGAACTGGTTAAAGAGGAGTCAATTAATAACAGGTAAAGTTCCTTCAAAGAAAAATATCAAGCAATCAGAGACGAGTCGGCGTCGATTGATGACAAAGTCCAATTGGTTCATACTGATTATCACAGTTCTTTAGCAACAAATGATGTTAAAGCTCTGAAAAAATATGTTGAAGAATATGCCAATCTTTACTCAACTGCATCATATGGTGCTGATTCCGTAAGAGGCGGGGTGAAACCAGTAAAGGACGAAAATATAAGTAATTTTAACAACTTGTGTCGTTTTGGCGAAAATATTATTGATTCTGATAGTAGTAAGAATGACGTATTTAAATTGATGACAGACTATGAGTCGTTGAAAGAGTACTTTAATACAAAAACTTTTGCAACTCGTGAAGCATTTAGTGATGATATCATGAATCATTATTCAGTCTGGTTGCATCAAATGTATATTGCAATTTTATTGGATTACTCCAAAGTAGTGGGGCAGATAGATAATATTACATCATCAAACGAGTATACAAGTAGGACGGCTGAAAAATTTGAGAAAGATTACCCGATAACTAATGATTTACTCGGCAATTTGCGACGAGACGCGCGCTTAGATCTTCGTCGCTTGGGATTTGACTCATTGACTCGTGCCGATTACAAAATAAATGATTATATTAATAATAATTGGATCAAGCAATCTAGCCCGACCAGCGTGTTTGTGGACGGTGAACATTATACCTTAGCTGCGAATGCACAAGCAGTTAACTATGCTTATGCTAGGACTGTTGAGAATAGACCAACTGAGACAGCTGTTGGTATTGATCCTGATTATCAAGCTAAGTTAGCTGCTGCACAAAAGGCTGTTGAGGATGCCGATGCCAGAGAACATGAAACTCATTATGCAATACCATTTAAGAGTGCGCCGTGGTTGGAAGCTGTGGAAAAACAAAAATCTGCTCATAAAGTATTAGATCAGCTAAAGGCAGATGGCAATATTCGTTATGAGAATAAAGTAATTCTCGACACCAATGGACAACCACTGCCAGGTAAACTTAAAGCAGAAGAAAAAACAACTAACGATGGTAAAATAATCTACTCATATGCAAACAAGTCTTGGGTCTATAATAGGTTGGATGCAAAAGAGTTTGGAAGTAGTGAACCTATTCCAGCTTGGTATGTCGCAAAATATTTTGCAAATAAACACGATTTTGCCAAAATTGACGCCCTTGACAACAATGGCTGGAATATGAATAGGGATACAAAGGTTGTCTGGCAAGGGGATCATAAAGTAGATAATAGTGAATGGAATGCTGCACTTGAACATTTAGCCTCAAAAGATTTCGTGAAGGAGATACAAGACAACGCCAATGTTAAAGGAAAGCAAGGGGTTAATCATGTGTTGGATGCGAATACGAGTACACAAAAAAGCGGAGAACCGTTTCTTGGTTTTAATCGCGCTTATGATTCAACAACTGTGGCAACCGACACTTATAGTTTAGATGGTTCGAAAGCGGGATCTGCTTTGTTTTCTTCTCCATATTATCAAGTTAATCTGGGGTATTTTAAAAATAATAGTTATCATGAACCAAGTAAGGACGATAAAACATTTTATCAACAAATTAAGCAGTCACCTTCAGGAAACATAACAATTGGTAATAGTAATTATGACACAACACCAGTCAGCCTGATTATGATTCCTAAAGATGGTGATACTGTGCTCAGTGGATTGAATAATGGGAATAAAGTACCAGCAGCTCCAGACATGTACGTTAATCAATAGTATGATTGAATTACCAAATTAATGAATAGTTTAATTGTTGTGAGTGCCTTAATTTAAACAAACACCCAAAAGCGTTCTTGTCTTTTGGGTGTTTGTTATGTAATAATAACAGAGCGTGTCTATATATTGACAGCAAGTTCATGTTATCATGAATGAATATAAAAACAACATTTTGAGCATGAGCGAATTGAGGGGAAAATGTTTAAAACAGACAAACTTAAATATTTAGAGAATTTTCTAGACAAGCATCCGAATTTAAATGATGATGAAAAGCAAGTCATTGAAAACACTATTGTTAATTTAGGTCGTCCAAGGACGTTGCAAGACAGAGAAATCATGCATTTGGCGCATTCGTTCCAAAAGCTTTCTCTAGATAGCAAGCTATCAGATGATGGTAAAGTCTTGTTGAAGCAATTGCACAGAAGCGATTGGTTTTATGGCATACTCAATAATTTAAAGTTTTTTGGTAATTGAGTTTTTTTATAGCCAATTCAGCATAATTACTAACAATAGATAACATATACTAACAAAATGTGTTATAATTTAAGTAAAGTATATTAAGTGAGGTGCACATTATGAAAGCAATTCAAGTATCTGCTCGTGTTGATCCAAGCATTAAAGAAGCTGCTCAAACAGTCTTCGAACGTCAAGGTTTAGATATGGCTACTGCTATCAAGATGTTCATCACTAAGACGGCTTATGAGCAGCAAATACCATTATCAGTTCAAGAGACCCATCAACAGCCATATCCTGATGACTGGTTCAGTGAACAGCGTGTTGCTAATCGTGACGCAATTACGCGCTTAGCCCTTGAAAAGTCACCTATTCAGGATTTGGACTTGGCAAAAATAGAAGACCGTGAGGAATTTTTGCAATGAGTGATGATATTCGCGAGCATAGCATTATGATTGCTGATTTAGCCTTTGATGAAGGGCGAGAAGTAGGCTCCAAGGTTAGACCGGCATTTGTAGTGAAATACGATAATCAGCGGATTACTTATTACAAAATAACTAGTCAATATGATGATAAATCAGAATATTTTAAGAGTAAGTATTTTGAAATTAAAGATTGGGTTTATGCGGGATTAAAAAAGCCATCTTGGATAGACACGTTGAAATTACGTAGGGTCGAAGAACAATATGTAGTTATTAAATTTATCGGTTATCTGTCACCTAAAGATGAAAATAGATTAGTGGCGTTTTTATCTGATTTAGAATGATAAAAACATAAATTATTACATTCTTAGATGTATTTAAGAATAGTATCACAGCCAACCCAGCACAGCACGTCATAATGAAAATGGCATTTAATAGGAAATAAACAATAAAGCAATAAAAGCGCTTAATTCATACCACATGAATTAAGCGCTTTTATTACTGAAACAGGAATACACCAAATTTCGAATTATCTTCACATTCTACCCACAATAACTTCAAATATAACAGTTATACTACAATTACGTTAAAAATTTGATTTATGTTGATAACAATTTCACTAAAATTCGTATTATATCAATATAATGGCGATTCAGGGGTTGAATAGATGAAAAAAGTAGTTTATATGGTATTAACAATGCTGGCTGGTATAGTGGTGTGCTGGTCAGTTGGGCAGATGAGTGGGACAAAAAAAGCCAAAACTTCTGCACCTGCTGTCGTGTTGGCTGCAGAGTCCCATCAAGCCACACCACTTGCCCAAGCCAAGCTAGACTATCAACAATATAACTACGCCAAAAGCCTTAAATCAATTACCAATGACGATTCAACCAAGGCTACAGCGCTCAAAAAAGAAATTGAAGCCAGTAAGTCAGACCTTGTCACATGGAATGATCCGAACAAGTACAGTCATTTATTTTTTCACAGCTTAATTGTTGATCCAACGCGCGCCTTCACCTCCAAAAAGGGGCAAGGGTACAAGGATTATATGGTGACGATTGGTGAGTTTAATAAGATGTTGACGCAACTCTATGCCAAAGGCTACGTGTTGGTCAATTCTGAGCGATTGGTCAAGAAAAACGACAAAGGCGAGTTAGTCTTTGATGGGGTGAGCTTGCCAAAGGGCAAGACGCCATTGGTTCTGTCGCAAGATGATGTCAACTATTATGAGTATATGATCAATTCTGGATTTGCCTCGAAGTTAGTTGCTACCAAGAACGGCATCAAGAATGAATATATTGACGCTAATGGTAAGACATCGGTTGGTAATTATGATTTGGTGCCAATTGTTGATGAATTTATCAAAACCCACCCTGATTTCTCATACCGTGGTGATAAAGGCACATTGGCGGTGACAGGTTATAATGGTGTCCTTGGCTACCGGACATCCGTATCGCAATACGGCGACACGGCCAAGACTAAACGCGAAACAGAAAAAGCTCGCGAGGTCGTCGCCGCCTTGAAAGCAGACGGCTGGAATTTTGCCTCACATTCATGGGGACATTTAAATATGAAAACTTCTTCTGTGGCAGATGTCAAGCTTGACACTGACCGTTGGGAAAAGGAAGTGCAACCTATTGTCGGCAAGACGAACATTTTGATTTTCCCATTTGGCGCAGACATTGGCGATTGGCAAGGATATCAAGATAACAACGAGAAGTTCGCTTATCTGCGACAGAAAGGTTTTGAAATCTTTGAAAACGTTGATGCGTCGCACACGTCGTGGGGTGAGATGACGACGAAGTATTATCGCCAAGCCCGTATCAATGTTGACGGCATTCGCATGACAGATGATTTGAATGGCACCAACTCAGTGCTCAACCCATTCTTTAACACATCAGAAGTCATTGACAGCACTAATCGTAACAAATAAGGCACACCGTTCTGGTGTGCTTTTTCTATTGACTAAAACGATACACAAGTTTTATTAAATTGATATGATAAAACATAATAGCAAAACTCAATTTTTGCTATAATGAGAATGATTATATTGACTAGAATGCATGAATTAAAAAGGACAATCTCACATGGCAAAGGTAAAATTTCACATTGCGTCACAAACGGAATTGGTTTTGGATGAAGATGCCAAAGCAGGTGATATCGTTGATTTAACTGACGAACAAAACATTGACACGAGCGTCATCAATGGAACGATTGCCGAAATGTTAGATGACAAATTGGCGCAATCCAAGACGGAATGGGAAGCCCAACAGCAAGCACAAGCAAAAGCTGAACTGAAGAACCAACTCCAACAACAAAAAGCGACACTACAAGAAAATATCAATGATAAAGAAAACAAAATTGTCGCCCTTGAGACACAATTAAAAAGTATTACTGAGCAAAATAACGTTGAACTCAAGGCACAGCTGACACAAAAAGATTTGGATTTGAAAGATACGTTGGCTGATAAACAGGCTAAAATCACGGCACTTGAGTCACAAATTGAAACGATTAAGCAACAACACCAAGCTGAATTGGAAACACAGTTACTCAAAAAAGACGCAACGGCGCAAAGTGAACTGTCACAGCGCGACCAAAAAGTGTCCGAATTGACATCACAATTACAACTCAAGGACAAAGAAAAAGAACTCCAAATTGCTAATGTGAAAGATCAATATGAAGCTCAGTTGAAATCTGCTAACGAACAAGTTGAGTTTTATAAGGATTTCAAGGCACGCCAATCGACTAAGGAGATTGGTGAAAGCTTGGAACAATACGCGATGACTGAATTTAATAAAATACGACCTTACGCGTTTCCTAACGCCTATTTTGAAAAAGATAACGCATTATCTGAGACCAATTCAAAAGGCGATTTCATTTTCCGTGATTACCAAGATGGAACAGAATTTGTCAGCATTATGTTTGATATGAAAAATGAAGCCGACACAACGGCTTCTAAGCACAAAAATACTGACTTTTTCAAAGAATTAGACAAAGATCGCCGCGAGAAAAACACAGAATACGCCGTATTAGTGTCAATGTTGGAAGCCGATAGTGACTTGTATAACACGGGTATTGTGCAGGTTAATGACTACGACAAAATGTACGTGATTCGTCCGCAATTCTTTATCCAGTTTATTGGCGTGTTGCGCAACGCCGCGTTTAATTCTGTGGCCTATAAGCAAGAGCTCGAACAAGTTCGTGAACAAAACATTGATATCACTCATTTTGAAAGCGATTTAACGAATTTCAAGAATGCCTTTGGCAAAAATTACCAAAGCGCCTCAAAAAACTTCAAAAGTGCCATTGACGAAATCGACAAAGCCATCGCCCGCATGGAAGCCGTCAAGCGCTCACTCACAACCTCCGAAAACCAACTGCGTTTGGCAAATAATAAGTTGGAAGATGTCAGCGTCAAGAAACTGACGAGAGGTAATCCAACGATGAAGGCAAAGTTTGATGGGTTGGGGGAGTGAAGGGTAAACTATTTTAGACGTGCCGCGTCCAGAGGTTGTTAGCCAATTTTCTCAATCGCTGCACCTATAATTTTTTCAGCATTCATCGTGCCATAAGCCATCATTTCAATGTTAACAACCGGAATGTCGGCGCCATATTTATCATTATATTTATCAAACAAGTAGCTTACTTGTGGTGCAATCATGATAATGGCGGGCTTGACGTGAGCAATATGCTCTTCAGTAGCGGCATCTGCGATGCCTTCAACATGATAACCTAAATCATGGGCTGCGCTATATTGATCCATTTTATTCGACAACATTGAAATTGACATGCCTGCGGCATCAACTAATAGAATTTCTGACATTTTTTTAACCTACTTTCTTGATTTGTCTTTAGTATAACACTTACTAAAAGTAAGTATTATTTTTTGTTTCATACGCATAAGCGTTATCTAAATTCAAATCGTACAATAGAGTAGGCGTTAGTTCAGGCAGAGGGCAACGACTTGCGCAATCTGTTAAAATAGAGTCAATCAACCTTAGAAAGATAGCGCACACATTATTATGCCTAATTATCTCATCCTAACTGAAAAACCATCCGCAGCCGCCAATTTTGGCAAAGCACTGGGCGGCAAATCAGGATCGTTTGACAACTTCACCTATACCATTACTAATTTGCGTGGTCATGTGATGACACTCAAAGATCCAGAACAAATGGTGGCAGAAGACCTCAAAAAACAATACAAATCATGGCTCATTAAACATTTACCTTGGCGATTAGAAGATTTTTCGTGGGCACGTACGTACATCAAACAGCGCAATTTGCGAACAGGCAAAATAGAATCGACGAAGAAACTAATTGACGACCTAAAAAAAGAATCTAAAGCAGGTTTTGACGCGATTATAATTGCCACTGATACTGATCCGTCAGGAGAGGGCGAATTACTTGCTTGGGAGGCTTTAGACGCAATCAGTTGGCGCGGGCAAGTGCTTCGAGCAAATTTTATGGATGAGTCAACGACCGGCATTCAAAAAGCAATGCGTCAGTTACGTGATGTGTCTGACAAAATGGCTGATGGTGAATACATCAAAGGTGAAAGTCGCAATCGCTGGGACTTTGCGTCCATGCAACTTACCCGTATTGCTACAACTTCTGCCAAAAAGGCTGGTTTTCAAGTTGTTGCCCGTGAAGGGCGCCTGAAATCAGTCATTGTTTGGCGTATTTATCAGCAACTTGAAGCCATTAAAAAC
The DNA here is from genome assembly GCA_018249355.1 of Cecropterus longipennis. Lineage (NCBI taxonomy): Eukaryota > Metazoa > Arthropoda > Insecta > Lepidoptera > Hesperiidae > Cecropterus > Cecropterus longipennis. The sequence goes on from DWKF01000023.1 coordinate 20,600, forward strand.
TATGTTAAAACGCCATTCTTTGAGGTGAAGTTCAAAGATCCGGCAGGACATATTTTTGGACGTGTGACACCACAAGGCGATGTGGTGTCATGGCGCTTCTTGACGAAAGCACAAGCAGAGCAAGATATTGCGCAATATCATAACAGCGCCGTTGTTAATGAAAAACACCAAACCCGTACGCAATCGCCAGGGAAGTTACTTGATTTAGCCGGCCTAGCGTCAATTTTAGCCCCGCGCGGCTTCTCTTCTAAAGAAGTTTTGAGTACTTATCAAAAGATGTATGAGGCGCAAGTCGTCTCATACCCAAGAACCGAAGATAAAACAGTGACGCCAGATCAATTTAATGATTTGTTGCCTTTAGTAGACCGTATTTCGGCAGTTGTTGGTATTGACCCCTCACTGTTAACACATCGGACACCACGCCCAACTCATGTCAAAGCACAAGGAGCGCACGGTGCCAATCGGCCAGGTGAAAATGTCCCCAACACAACCGAGTCATTATCAAAGTACGGTGCTAGCGGACCAGCCATTTATGACGTATTGGCCAAAAACTACTTGGCAATGTTAGCCGAAGATTATGTCTATGATCATGTTACGGCTAATTTACAAGATTATCCTGACTTTAAAACGGCATTTAATGTGCCAATTAAGCTTAACTTTAAACTAGTCTATGATGCTCAAAAAGCCATTAAAGTTGATGATGGGGAAGAGGATGAGAACAACGCCACTAAAGGGAAATTAGGACCTGACGCGACGCCTTATTTGCACGAAGGCGCTAATCCAAAACCACAAGCACCAACAACGAAGTGGATTATGGCATTCTTAGAAAAGCATAACGTCGGTACTGGTGCGACACGTGTGGCAACACTTTCTGAAATGGCGCGCGGCACTAAAGCCATGCTATCTGAAAAAAGAGGAAAGCTAGACTTAACAGAGACAGGTAACGTCTCCGCTATTATGGTTAAAGATACTTGGATTGCTTCACCCAAAATTACCAAGCGTTTATTTGAAATGATGGATCAAGTGGGTCAATTTGAGATGACGATGACGCAAGTACTTAATTCAGCCACTAAAGTGGTTGAACATGATCTGCCAATTATGGTCAACAATGCGCAGTCTTTAGAAGATTTATTAGGAAAACCCAAACCAAAAGTTCGAAAGACCAGAAAAGTGTCAGAAAAAATGACTGGTACTTGGCAGGGACAAGAAGTGACATTTGCTCGAGAATGGAGTGGCCACGTATTTACTGATGATGAACTGCAAAAGTTGTTATCTGGGGCAGAAGTGAGTTTTCCTGCTAAATCTAAACGTGGTAAGCCGTACACAGCAGTTGGCAAATTAGCCAAGCAAACATTTAAAGGTAATACATTTTATGGTTTTAAGCTTAATCCAAAACCAAAAAAATAACGACTGTATTGTATAATAATAAAAAAATTAAGTGAGGCAAAAATGGCACAATATCAATATGACGTCGGCGTGATTGGCGCCGGACCAGCTGGCCTAGCGGCAGCATTTGCCGCTAAATCATTAGGAAAATCAGTCGTTATTATCGAGCAATATTTGTGGGGCGGTACGTGCCCAAACTATGGCTGTGATCCTAAAAAAATATTACTTTCTGCCGTTGAAGGTATTAGGCGTCAATCCGCCATGCAAGGACGTGGCTTACAAGGATACTCAAAAATTAATTGGTCAGACTTGATGACCTACAAGCAAGGTTATGTTGATGCTGTCGAACCACGCAAAGTTCGTGGATTGGATGAAGCAGGGATAACGCGGTTATATGGTCATAGTGAATTTATAAACACTGACACAATATCCATGACAGATAACGATGACACGATTAAGGCTACTGATTGGATTATCGCGGTTGGACAACGTCCTAAAAAGCTTGATTTTCCAGGGTCTGAATTCACACAAGACAGTGAAGACTTTTTGAATTTGCCTGATTTACCAGATGATGTGACCTTTATTGGGGCGGGGTATGTTGGTGTCGAATTTGCCACAATCACAAATGCCGCAGGTGCACATACCCGCGTTGTCACGCATGGCCATAGTGCGTTGCGTGACTTCGATCAAACACTGGTACAACAATGGATTACTGAAACGCAAGAAGCTGGTTTTGATTGGTATTTTGATGCGACAGTAGTTAAAATTGAAAAAACTGACACAAAAAAGTTATTAGTGTCGTTTGATGATGGGACACAATTCCAAACAGACCGTGTTTTCGTCACAGCTGGACGTGTCGGAAATGCTGATAAGTTAGGACTTGAAACGGCCGGCATTACCTATAGTGAAGCTGATATTCCAGTTGATGACTATTTGAGAACCAGCAATCCTCATGTATACGCAGTTGGCGATGTGGGTGGTAGTCCGGCGCCAAAGTTAGTGCCCACAGGTAATTATGAAGGACGCTATGTTGCACAACTTATAGCTCAAAAAATAACTGACCCAATTGCATTTCCGACTATGCCTGCAGTAGTGTTTGGATCACCACGTATTGCGCAAACAGGTATATCAGTTAAGGAAGCAGAAGAACTAGGTTATCGTGTCACTGATGTTGATATGAGCCAAGTCATTACTTTCTATCGCTATCATGACAACGCCAGAATTCGTACAGTACTGGATCCAAATGGGCGGGTTGTTGGCGCCAGTGTCATTGCCATGGAAGCAGAAGAATTAATTAACTATTTTGTGACCGCTATCAACGACAAAAGAACTTTAGCAGACACGCAAGCAAATATTTATGCTTATCCATCACTAGGTTCCGAGTTTGGCGCGTTTTATTAACGAAAGTGTGGCAATATGAATTACGCAGCATTGCATCGTCATGCACAAGTGACCTTATCTCGTTCAGCTGTTGCGCATAATTTAGCGGTAATCAAAAATCATGCTCATGCACAACAAGTAATGGCTGTCTTAAAAGCCAATGCATTCTCGCACGGTTTACCAGAAATGGCGATGTTGAGTAGCCAATCTGGTGCAAATCGTTTTGGTGTGGCGATGCTGGATGAAGCACTAGCATTACGTGATTTAGGCTATCAACAGCCCATTGATGTATTAGGTCTGACGGATCCGCAGTTCGTCCGATTAGCCGCACAAAGAGATATTACGTTGGCATTTAGTTCACTAGCGACTATTCAACAAGCGGCCAAAGTATTAGCTGATACATCATTACACCTGAAAGTATCGTTGCCGGTTGACACAGGACTTAATCGTATTGGTTTCAAAGAACGTGACCAATTGGTGCTAGCAATCCAAGAAGTAGTTGATTCGAAACAGTTAGACTTTCAAAGCCTCTGGACACATTTTGCTACGGCAGATACACCTAATGAGACGTATGTTGATTTTCAAATATCAGAATGGCAACGTTTAACGCAGAATTTACCTGCACAACCAAAGGAACAACACTTCGCTAATACTGGTATAGCCACTTGGTACGCTGATAAAGTCGATACCGATATTATTCGTTTAGGTGTGGGCTTATTTGGCATTGATTCTTCTGAGCCAACCATGCCGATGCCGTTTGAACTGGAACCGGTGCTCGAACTAACGGCTGAAGTTATTTTTAGCAAACCGATTAAAGCTGGGGAAGCGGTGGGATATGGTGCAGATTATCGCGCGAAACACGACGGGTGGTTATTAACGATTCCGGTTGGGCATTCAGACGGTTATCCATTTAATGCTGATGGTATGCGCGTTTTAATAGCTGATGGACAAGTCGGACATATCGCTGGTGGTGTGGCGATGGACCAGACGATGATTTTTGTCGATAAGCCAGTGAATGTTGGTGTTCAAGTGACGTTAATTGGCAAGGTTGGTATTCAATCAGTGAGTTTGTCTGATTTGGCTCAGTATTCAGATGCTAGTATTGTTGCGCTGATGAATAATTTTGCGCCACGTTTGCAGCGTATCATCGTGCCATAAACATGGTAAGCAGTAGACAATAGTCTTGGGTAAAAAGTACGGCGGCAGCTATCAAGATAAACAATAATATCAACTAATTGGGAATGTGACGTTTTTCAGGCTGATAGAAAAAATCATTGACCATGGTATTACAAATTATGCTTGATTTCTCTTAAAAATTTATTGGCTGCAATGCCCTTGAGTATACTGATTAATACAAATGTTTCAATGAAAAATGTAAAGAAGTTACGCACAGCGCGTGTCATAAACACTACGTGCCAGTCTATATGGTAAACAAAAGAAACGATAGTAGTATCAAGTAAAAGACTAATGGGACCAAGAATAATTAAGTGGGCGACAACGATGTTAAGCCATGACCATTTGCGACCATGAAGTAGCACACCATATACCATGCCACCTAAGAAAGCACCTATTAAGAATTGCCAAGCGAAGGTGGATGAACCACCGAAAACGGTGCTATTTAAAAAATCGGACATCAGTTCAACTGTGCCGGCCAACCACGGACCAAGAAAATAGCCCATCAGACCCATAGAAATAAAGCCTAATGCTATTTGAAAATAGCTAGGACCAATACTAATTTTCCATAATATGATATCAAGTGCTAACATCAACGCTGCGATGGTCAGCACTTGTAACGTCAATTTTGGGCTTTTAAATGTATAATAATCTTTCAACATGTTTGTAACATCCTTTTACGCATTCAGGTGATCTGGCAAAAAGACTGCCGCTAGTGCGCCAATAAAGAGTGACATCATGAAAATAGTAAAAATATGATTAACAGGCACATGATAATCTAATAACCAGCCAACCAGCAAAGGACCAATTACGGCGCCTAACCGGCCAATTCCTTGGGCAATACCGGTCATAGTACCACGATATTCCGGCAAATATTGAACCGGAGTCAGTGCAATAATTGTGCCGTAAGCACCAAGATTAAAAAATGAGAGTAAACTGCCGAATAGTATGGTTGCAGGTATGCCGTCAGCTTGACCAAAGGCAAAAGCACTCAACGCTGTGCCAAACATGTAAATGATGAAGACCCAACGAACTTGTATTTTTCCCATTAACCACGCTGCAACAAAATAACCAGGCAATTGTGCAATTGTAATGAGAACGGTATAGCCAAATCCCGTCACTAAAGTGTTGCCACGACTAGCCAAAATTGTCGGCAGCCACATAAACATGCCATAATAACTGAACATCACCATTAGCCAAGTTAACCATAGTAGAATAGTTTGATAATTAAAATTAGCAATCAAACTTGTTTTTAAAGTGGGTGATTTTGTGGCTATCTTTGGTGCATCAGTGAGCCTACTGCGCAAGATCAGAGCAAACAATACCGGAACGGCGGTTAGTATTAATAACCCACGCCAGCCAAGGTTATTAGCAAAAAAGAATGCTAATACGGATGCAATGAGCCAACCCACTGCCCAAAAACTATCTGCTAGAATTAATAGGCGCGATTGTACGGTTCCTTTAAAATGGTCAGCCAAATAAGTTGCGGCTACAGGTAATTCGCCGCCCAAACCAAGACCAACTATGAAACGAATAACTAAAAACCAGTGATAATTGGGTGAAAATGCTAATGCTAAATTGCCCAAAGAGAACAAGACAAGACTGGCTGTTAAAACGTTTTTTCGACCAAAGTGGTCAGCAGCCTTACCAAACAATATGGCACCAAATGCCATGCCAATAGCTGTGACAGAAGACAATAGACCTGTTTGAGTGGCTTCTAGATGCCACTGTGTTTTTACCATTGGCATGATAAATGACAGCAACGCCACATCTAGTGCATCAAAGAGCCAAGCAGTACCGATAATTAATAATGTTTTGCGCGTAAAAGATGACCACATAAAAAAACTCCCTCTTAAGTATTAAATACTTTTATTGGAGTTAAGAATATCACGCTATTGATTAAAAGTCAATTTTACTTTAATTGGTAGAGTTTTGCTGGACGGCCTTTTCCTACTGTGGTAACAGCACCAGTTTCAGAAAAAAGATGATCGTGTGTTTTTCGAAAATTGGAATTATCAATTGCTAATTCTGAGATGCCGAGGAAATTAGCATAGATTTTACGTGCATTTTTGAGTGTAAAGGTGTCGCCAAGAATCCGTAGAATTGACGGTGCATAATCAAGTTTGTTGCGAACACGAGTGATGGCGGTTTGAATAATCAATTCATGATCAAAAGCTAATTGTGATTGGTTACTATTAACGGTTAAGTTCTGATAAAAAATGTCTGGTGAGGCGGTCGGCAATTTAATACTGAACTCAGGGTGAACTAAATAAAAGCGACTATGTAATGATTTGACCGGTACCCAAGCAACATTGACAGCGCCGACACCTGGTGTCAAATCTGGCATTTTTGGCAAAAAACTCATGTACGCTAGGGCAAGCTGACGGTCTGATTTAGTGCGAAGCACTGATGAAAAAGTCGCAAGCTGTTCAGTATGGAAACTATCTAATTGGATACCAATTTTGTCTGAAATGAGTCTTAGCGCCGCTGAATTGGCATCTTCAGTTGACCTTAGAAATGTTTCAGGAAGGCTCCAAAAATGTTTAAAGGGCTCATCTGATTTTTTTGCTAAGAGTACCACAACTTCTTCAGTTGTAAAATTATAACTCCAAATAACGTTGGTTACTGTGACAATTGGTCGCGAAACAATTTCTGACATGAATTTGAACACCTCCTATGGCTTATTATATCTTATTTTTTGGTGAAATAGCTGTCACCATGATCTTGAGTTTACTGAATGAACGTCACAACAATGGTGTTATCAACGCATGACGAGTCAATGAAAAAGGCAACCAACTAAAAGTTGATTGCCTATTAGAAATTGCCCCTGCTGGATTCGAACCAGCGCGTAGTGGCACCAGAAGCCACCGCCTTACCGCTTGGCCAAGGGGCAATTACTCTATATATTTTACAGAAAATGTCTCTCTTTTGCAAGCAGTATTTTTGAAACGATTGCGATTTTGTTCAAGCATTCGATTGTGATTAAAAAAATGAAAATTTCATGTCCTGGTTTTGAAAATATCATAGGCGCCAATCACAGCAAATTAACCTTTCAGTTAGAATAATGAAAAAATAATCGTTTCATTTGTGACATTAATTAGCGGAGTTTGATATTATCAAAATGTTGTTGCGACAGCATTTGTCTTCATGATAGCTTTCAAAATCAAAGTTCGATATACTAGACAAACATAGAAGGGGGTAACACATGCAGTACGCAACTTACGACAACACAATTAAAAAATTAGCACAACACCATATTACGGTGAAAGATATCGCCCAAATTGCATTTGATAATGAACAATCATACGTGGCAGGTCTGACACTTGCACAAGTTGAAGCAGCGGTGGAAAGTATTTTGCATAAGCGCGTTGTTCAGCACCAAGTATGGGTTGGACTTGAATTAGATCGCTTGGCTGAAGAACATTTACTAGAAGCACCACTGCAAGATTTAGTCGAACATGATGATGGTTTGTTTGGCGTTGATGAGACAATTGGAACAGCCATTGCAATGTCTTTTGACACGATTGGTGTGACCAATTATGGCTACATCGACAAACTAAAAGTTGGACTGGTTGGCGAACTTGATCGCAAGGGAAAAACAAGCGAAGCAGTGACGACATTTGCTGATGATATTGTGGGTGCTCTAGCTGCAGCTGCTGCTTCTAAGGTAGCCCACAAATTTGCGGCAGGAATGGTTGAAAACGAATCAGGAATCAAAAACTAATACTGAGGTTTTTTTATTGTCATCATCAGGGATAGAAAATATTTGCAAAATAGGTCTAGACCAATTATACTTAAAGTATAAAAGCTAGAGGAGGAAAGTGCTGCGGCGTCCAAAACGCCGTACCACGTGATGATATGGCAAAATTAATTAAGAATATTGACTTGTATACAGGCTATAAGCATATGCCAGACGCCTACATGCGCTTCACTGACACAATTGAGGAAGTTGGCTACATGGCTGATTTCACAGCGCGAGCTGACGATGAAGTCATTGACGAGGCAACTGGTCAACTGGTCGTACCAGGATTCATTGATGTTCATAAACATGGTGGTTACGGTTTAGACACTATGGACGGCGATCCCGATAAGCTTAACGAGATGGTCAACAAGATGGTGACAGAAGGGATTACCTCACTATTTCCAACGACCATGACGCAATCACCTGAAAATATTGAACGTGCGTTGAAGACAATCGATCAAGTCGCTAAGACTAATCCGGTTATTCAAGGAATTCACTTGGAGGGACCTTTCATTAATAAAGTTTTCATGGGTGCCCAACCTGAGAAGTATATTATTGATCCAAATACTGAGTTACTCAAAAAATGGTATGCACTTTCTGGCGAACGAATACGCTTAGTCACTTATGCGCCTGAAAATGGTGGGTTACCTGACTTTGAGGCATTCATGTTGCAACATCATATTGTGCCATCGATTGGCCATTCTAATGCTACTCGTGAACAGTTACGACATTCCCGTGCTACTCACATAACACATTTGTATAACGCACAACGACCACTACATCATCGTGAACCCGGTGTTACGGGTCATGGCATGCTTGAAGAATCAATTACAGGCGAATTAATCGCTGATGGTTTCCACGTTGTGCCTGATATGCTACAATTAGCTTTCAAGATCAAGGGGGCACAGCGTCTTGATTTGGTGACTGATTCAATGCGTGCCGAAGGATTAGGTAATGGCGAATCAGAATTGGGTGGACAAAAAGTAATTGTTAAAGACAAACAGGCACGCTTAGAAAATGGTCACTTGGCTGGTTCTGTTTTAGCCTATGATGATGCTTTTGCTAATATTCAACGCTTTACAAGTGCGGATATTAGCGATGCTGTGCAAATGAGTTCAGTCAACCAAGCACGGGAATTTGGTTTGACACAAAAAGGTGATTTGTCAGCAAGTAAAGACGCTGATTTTAATATTTTTAATCAAGACATGCAATTACAAGCGACATACTCACTTGGTCGTCGCTTCGCAAGGGAGAATTAATGGCTAAACCGCGTTACATCGAAATTCACAATCAAATATTGTCACGAATAGAAGCTGGCGAGTGGGAAGCTCAAAAACGTTTGCCCGCTGAGCGTGATTTGGCACTGGAATTTGATGTGTCGCGGATGACTTTGCGTCAAGCAATTCAAACTTTGGTAGACGAAGGCATTTTGGAACGCAAGGTTGGTTCAGGAACCTATGTTGCTGAAAAGAAAGTGTCTGAACGTGCGCTCGGTGTCACAAGTTTTACGGAATTAATGGCTGCCACAGGAAGACAAGCACGCACGGTGACTGTCAGTTATAAAACAACAACACCCTCTGCTTCGGAAATGGAGCATTTGCAACTATCAGAGACTGATGAAGTATTGGTGATGGAACGGCTGCGTTTGGGTGATGATGAACCTATTCTGTTAGAACAAACAACTTTGCCGGTTAAATTAGTTGAAGCGTTTACACGTAGTCAATTAACGCAATCGTTGTATGCAACGCTGGAACAGGCAGGCATTAATCCGGGTCGCGCTGAGCAAACAATTACGGCGAGTCTAGCCAACGAACGCTTATCAGAGTTACTTCATATTAAGCGTGGTGATCCAATTCTGTCAGTACGTCAAGTTTCATATGATCAAAATGATATGCCGTTTGAGTACTCTCGTTCATTTTATGTTGGTGAGCGCTTTGAAATGACAATTATACGTTAAAAAAGCTGATATCTGTACGATATCAGCTTTTTTATTATTTATGATTGAGTCGTTTAACAAGAATATCACCAATGACTTGAACCACTAAGACTAGAATCAAAACTAACAATGTTGCAACTAACGTTGTATCGGTAGCAAAACGATTATAACCATACGAAATGGCCATATTTCCTAGACCGCCGGCGCCAATAGCACCAGCCATGGCAGTCAAGCCAATCAAACTAATTAAAGTGACGGTTGAAACACGAACCAGTTCGGACCGTCCTTCTCGTAAGTAAACGCCAAACACAATATCCCAAAAAGATGCACCAACTGATTGTGCAGCTTCGACGATGCCACCGCTAACTTCTGATAAAGCAACTTGAACTTGTCGTGCGTAAAACGGAAAGACGCCAAGAGATAATGGCACAAGCGCTGCGGTTGTGCCAATTTGGGTACCAACAATAATTTTGGTGACAGGTGCAATAGCTGCCAACAAAATGATGAATGGTAAGGCACGGAAGAAGGACACGATTTTATCAAAAATCCAAAACCAAGTTTTACTTGGTGCAATACCATTTGGCGCGGTAATAATAAGACCAATACCGAAAATCAGACCCAAAAGGCCACCAAAAATAGCTGACCAAAATGTCATGTACAGTGTTTGTACAATCGCAGTCCACCAACCAGTGTCGCCACCCCAGCCTTGATATATTACATTAGGGAAAGTATGTGCAAACCATTGGTTCATAATGATTGGCCTCCTTTAATAAGTTCAACTGTCACATGGTGGTCACGCAAGGTACCAAGTGCAGCTTTTAGTTGTGCTGATTCGCCTGATAAAATAACCAACAATGAGCCAACAGGCGTTTCTTGCAAAATTTCAATGTTGCCGTACAAAATATTAGCAGTAACATTGAAATCACGGAATAATCCAGCAATTAATGGTTCATCTGTTGTGTCGCCAACATATGACAGGCGCGCAAAGACTTCGTTATCTTTTAAGTTGTGAACCAACGCTTCATGGCTAATTGTTTCGATTGCTTTATCAATATTGGTAGCCGTTTCAATAAATTCACGTGTGAGTTGTTCTTTTGGTTGTGCAAATATTTCTAATAGTGAACCGCTTTCGATAATTTCACCGTCTTGCATGACGGAAACTTTGTTGGCAATTTCTTTAACAGCCTGCATTTCGTGCGTAATTAAAACAATTGTCAAACCAAATTCTTGATTGAGTTTCTTGAGTAATGCCAAAATTTGATTGGTTGTTTTAGGATCCAAAGCTGAAGTAGCTTCATCAGAAATTAAAATTTCAGGGTCGTTTGCCAAAGCGCGGGCAATGGCGACACGCTGTTTTTGTCCACCTGAGAGTTGGGCAGGAAATTGATCAGCGCGATCAGATAAATCAACTAGTTCAAGTAATTCTGCTACTTTTGCCTTTTTTTCTTCCTCTTTTAATGGACTGTGTTGCAAGGCAAACGCAACGTTTTCAGTGACTGTTCGCTCATTTAGCAAATTAAAGTGTTGAAAAATCATGCCGATTTTGCGGCGTCTGTCACGTAAAGCGTTACCACCAATGATTGTTTTTTTAGCATTTTCATCAGTTGCTTGAAAAAACGTTTCGTTATTCACAATCACAGAGCCACTAGTTGGTTCTTGTAATAAATTAATGACGCGAACAAGGGTTGATTTACCAGCGCCGGAATAACCAACAATACCGTATACATCCCCACGATTAACGTGAACAGTAACATTATTAACGGCTGTGATCGTCCGCTTTTTTTGATGGAAAGTGACATTGATATTGTCTAGTTTAATAATTGGTTCTTCTGTCATTTTTCATAACTCCTGATTAGTGCTTTAATGACATCAATGTGTTGATTGTAGTCATCTAGGCGAATATTTTCATTTGGTGCGTGGTCGTTTGTATTGGCATAACCAATTCCTAAACTGGCAATGGGGGCACCCAATGCTTCATGAATATAATACATAGGGCCAGTACCGGGGGATGTTGGGATAACAACAGGTTGTGCTTTGTAGTAATTGGCTGTGACATCAATAACGCGTAAAATTTCTGGGTCCGACATGTCACTACGATAACCGGGTTGCCCCAATGTCTTAGTCACCAGAATATCAGAAAAGCCACGGTTTTGAAAGTGTTGCTTGATTTGAAGGAGCGTTTTGTCAGGATCCATTCCTGGAACTAAACGTGCTTCAAGTTTGGCTGATGCCTTGGCAGGCAAGACAGTCTTCACGCCTTCACCAACGTAGCCGCTTTCAATACCCTCAATGTTGAGTGTCGGTGAAAAATATAAAGTTGACTTCAAATCATCCCCAGTTTTGTCAGTCAAAAGCGGCACAGTGATTTGATGTTGCGCAATTAGTGCATCATGTGTCAGAGGTAATGCAGACACTAGCTGTATTTCACGGCTGTTTGGTGGCGTCACATCATCATAGAATCCTGCTACCGTAATGTGACCATTGTCATCGTACAATGTGGCTAGTGCCTGTGTCAAACGCCAGGCAGCTGAATCGACAACAGCAGCTAAAGACGAATGTAAATCATGACCAGCCGTTGTCGCGCTGACATCAAAAGTCACAATGCCTTTGTTACCGCCAAATATTTCCACTTCTTCGTTGGCATTTTTACCACCCGATTCCCAGATAACGAGGTCGCCAGATAAATGCTGCTGATACTTAGCCAAATAATCGTCGAGATGCTGAGATGACGTTTCTTCAGAACCTTCTATAATAAAGGTAATATTAATCGGTAACTGATTGTTATGTTCAGATAAATACTCAGCCACGGCAGTTAAGCGTGCGGTCAGGTTACCCTTGTCATCATCAACACCGCGACCATACAACTTACCATCTTTTTCTGTCAGCTGCCAAGGATCACTGTGCCACAAATCAAGTGGTTCTGCTGGTTGAACATCGTAATGATTATAAATGATAACTGTTGGCGCTTGAGGCACATCGCTGGTCAATTTGCCAATGATGAATGGTGCAAAGTAGGTATCATCATATAACACCTCAGCCCCTAAACCACGCAGTGCGTCCGCAATTAATTTAGCAGTTTCTGGTAGTGATTCATGTTTTGCTGAAACACTAGGTAATGCAACCAAATCATGTAAAAGTGTTAAATATTGTGTTCTGATGCTCATCTATTATCAATCCTCCCGAACAACTATGTACGCGCAAAAGCGCATGTATTATTTCTTATAATCCCAAACAGTGATTTCAGCTGAGCCATAGAACTTCTTTACCAAACGCTTTGTTTCGGCGGTTTGCAAAGATTTCACGACTTTTTTATAGGTCGCGTTATTCTTGTCTTTCTTGTTAGCGGCAATAAAGTTAAAGTATTGTTCACTGTCTTTGTTAAGTCCTTCAACATAAATTGCTGAATTAATGTCTAACTTGGCAGAAATAGCATAGTTAGTGTTAATGACTGCGCCAGCGATTTTGGGATCATCTAACGATTTGGCTGTCTGTGACGCGTCAATTGGTGTGATTTGTAGTTTTTTAGGATTTGATGTAATATCCTTTGGCGTTGCCGTATTAGTATCTTTGATTTTAATTAAACCAGCTTCAGCTAATAAATGAATGCCACGGTTTTCGTTAGTGACATCGTTTGGCACAACGATTTGATCACCTGTTTTAAATTCAGATGTCTTCTTGTATGATTTAGAATATAAGCGTAGGGGTGTCGTCCAAGTATCACCGATTGAAACAATATTAGTTTTGTATGTTTTGTTCCAGTTGGCTAAAAATGGATAGTTTTGGAAAGCATTCAGATCAATGTCACCATCGGCTAATGCTTTGTTAGGCTGTGAATAGTCAGTGAATTTTTTTGTTTTTAAAGTGATGCCATATTTGTCTTTTGCGGTCTTGATTGCGGCATCCCAGATTTGATCTTCTTCCTTTGATCCGGCCATAACGCCGATTGTTACGGTCTTTGATTGACTTTTGCTACCATGACCAAACGTATAAATAGCACCAGCAACAATGACAACAGCGATACCGCCGATAATCCAATTTGTTTTTTTACTCATAATATTTTCCTCATAGCAGTGATGGATTAGACTCAAATCACATCTTTATTTACTAAAATCAGCGTCCCAAGCGGATAATTCAACACCATCATATTGCTTGTTAATGGCTTTCTTAGTGGCTTCTGTTTGGTAGGCTTTAACAACTTTCTTGTACGTAGCGTTGTTCTTGTCCTTTTTGTTAGCAGCGATAATGTTGACCCATTGGTGAGAATTTTTGTTTAAGGGTTCAACAAAGATAGCTTTTTTATAATCTAAACCAGCAGAATCGGCATAAGTACCATTTACCACTGCCCCTTGTACATCTGAGAGTGAGCGAGCTGTTTGATCGGCGGCTAGCTCTTTAATTTTGAGATTTTTTGGATTCTTGGTAATATCTTTAACCGTTGCTAAGGTTAAACCAGATTTGAGATCAATTAAGCCTGCTGCTTTTAAAACATAGAGCGCGCGACTTTCATTACTGGGATCGTTAGGAACAGAAATGGTGTCACCTGACTTATACTGTGAGACTTTTGTATATGTCTTTGAGTACAACCGGATTGGTGAAATGACAGTATCACCAATTGACACGATTTTGTCTCCTGTTGATTTGTTTGACTGTGCTAAGAAGGCATAGTGTTGGAAGGCATTCAAATCAATGTCACCAGATGCAAGTGCTTTGTTAGGTTGTGAGTAATCAGTAAATTCTTTGAATTTTAGCGTGATACCATACTTATCCTTAGCGGTTTTTTTAACCGTATCCCAGATTTTGGCATCTTGTTTTGAACCTGACATAATACCAATGGTGACGGTTTTTGAATTTGTCTTGGCTTTTTGACCAAAGCTAGCATAGGCAATGCCAGCAATAGCGACAACAGCTACACCACCAACAAGCCATTTAGTTGTTTTACTCATGATACGTATTTCTCCCTGTTTTCTCTAAATGATAATACTTGA
>DWKF01000024.1:0-33326 GCA_018249355.1 Cecropterus longipennis
TCGGAAAGTTTACAAGTAACGATTGTTCGTGATGGACACAAATGGGAAGAAGACTTCGTGAATGGTGGAAATCCCGTTGGTACACTGCGTGATTTAGGTAAAACAAAAGCGCATTCTGGTACGACGGTAACGTTTAAGCCTGATCCATCGATATTTAGTGCAACAGTTTATAAATACGAAACGTTGTCAGAGCGGTTACGTGAATCAGCTTTCTTAATGAGTGGTGTTAAATTCACGTTGACGGATGAACGCGTTGATCCAGTTCGCGTTGAAGAATATCATTATGAAAAAGGCTTGGAAGCGTTCGTTGGCTTTTTAAATGAGGACAAAGAAACGATCGGACCAGTCATGACTTTTGAGGGCGAGCAAGAAGGCATTGTGGTTGACGTTGCTGCCCAATATAACGACGGCTATTCGGAAACATTGTTATCATTTGTCAACAATGTGCGAACTCAAGATGGTGGTACACATGAGGTTGGCTTTCGAACTGCATGGACCAAAGCATTTAACGAATATGCCCGAAAAGTCAATTTGTTGAAAGATAAAGATAAGAATTTGGAAGGGACAGATGTACGTGAAGGCCTAGCCGCCGTTATTTCATTGCGTGTGCCAGAACAATTCTTACAGTTTGAAGGTCAAACTAAGGACAAGTTAGGTACACCGGAAGCTCGTGGTATCGTTGATGCGGTTGTCAACGAAACTTTAGGTCGTTTCCTGATGGAGAATGGTGACTTTGGGCAGAGCTTGATTCGCAAAGCAATCAGAGCCCGTGAAGCCCGTGAAGCAGCACGTAAGGCACGCGACGAAAGTCGTACTGGCAAATCAAAGGGTGCTAAAGATCGTTTGTTGTCAGGTAAACTGGCACCAGCACAATCAAAAAATGCCGACAAGAACGAGTTATTTTTAGTCGAGGGTGATTCGGCCGGTGGTTCAGCTAAACAAGGTCGCGACCGTAAGTTCCAAGCGATTCTACCCTTACGTGGTAAAGTCTTGAACACTGAGAAGGCCAAATTAACTGATATTTTGAAGAACGAAGAAATATCAACGTTAATTTATGCAATTGGTGGTGGCGTTGGAGCTGATTTCAAAGTAGATGATGCCGCATTCAGTAAAATTATTATCATGACTGATGCCGATGATGATGGGGCTCATATTCAAACTTTGTTACTCACTTTCTTCTACAAATATATGCGCCCGTTGATTGAAGCAGGTCGCGTATATATTGCATTGCCACCACTTTATCGCGTTAAATATTCATCTAAAAAAATTCCTGATCAATTTGCTTGGACTAACGATGAACTAGAGCAAATTACCAGCAAACGTGAGGCACGTTATGAACTGACACGTTTTAAGGGATTAGGTGAAATGAACGCATCATTGCTCTGGGAAACAACAATGGATCCTGAGTCAAGAACTCTAATTCGTGTCAAAATTGATGACGCTGTACTTGCTGAAAAGCGGGTAACAACTTTGATGGGTGATAAAGTTGAGCCAAGACGCGATTGGATTGAAGCTAATGTCCAATTTACAATGGATGAAGCTGGTTCCATTCTGGATACGGTTGAAGGCGATACTAAGTCAAGTGATGTCTTTGAAAAAGCTCGTCATCATGAGTCGTCAAGTTCAAGTAGTGAGTCAACTGATGCGCCCACTGAACAAGGGCCAGTGATTACATCATGGCAAAATGACAATTAATTCACGCAGTCACTATTTTGACAGTTATAAATCAAGGAGAACCAAAGTTAAATGGCAGATCGTATAACTGATCTCTCACTGGAAACAGTGATGGGAGAACGCTTTGGGCGTTACTCCAAATATATTATTCAAGAACGTGCATTACCAGATATTCGTGATGGTTTAAAGCCAGTTCAACGACGCATTTTATTTGCGATGGATCAAGATGGTAACACATATGATCATCCATATCGTAAATCCGCTAAATCAGTCGGCAATGTGATGGGTAACTTTCATCCTCACGGTGATTCATCAATCTATGAGGCAATGGTTCGCTTATCCCAAAGTTGGAAAGTGCGTGAACCATTAATTGATATGAACGGTAACAATGGTTCAGTTGATAATGATCCAGCTGCTGCCATGCGTTACACGGAAGCACGTTTATCCAAAATTGCCGGTGAGATGATGGCTGATTTGGGACAAGAGACAGTTGACATGGTGTTGAATTTCGATGATACCACTTATGAGCCAACAGTTTTGCCATCACGTATTCCAAGTCTATTTATCAACGGTGCGACCGGTATTTCTGCTGGTTATGCGACTGAGATTCCGCCACATAATCTGAAAGAAATCAATGCTGCGTTGACTTACTTGCTGGATCATCCAGAAGCAACGTTATCACAATTAATGCGTTACGTTAAAGGTCCTGATTTTCCAACAGGTGGTATTATTCAAGGCTTGGATGGTATCAAAAAAGCATATAAGACCGGTCGTGGTAAAATTGTCGTTCGCGCTAAAACAGCTATTTCTACGCTGAAGGGTGGCAAACAAAAAATCGAAATTACTGAATTGCCATACGAAGTTGTCAAATCAACATTAGTTTCTAAAATAGATGCTATTCGACTCAATAAAGAAGTTGCTGGTATTGCTGAAGTGCGCGATGAGTCCGATCGTGAAGGAATGTCCATCGTCATTGAACTTTCAAAAGATGCAAATGCTGAAGGTATTTTGACATATTTGTTCAAAAAGACTGATTTACAAATATCGTATAACTTTAACATGGTCGCTATCCACGATCAGCGACCTGTTCACGTTGGCCTAAAGGACGGTTTATCTGCTTTCTTGGATTTCCGAAAAGAAGTTGTTCTAAAACGGTCTGCATACGAGTTAGCAAAAGCTCAGGCACGACAACATATTGTTGAAGGTCTAATTCGCATGCTATCAATTCTGGACGAGGTTGTGGCAACCATTCGTGCCTCAAAAAATCGTAAAGATGCGACGCAAAACCTGATCGACAAGTTTCAATTTACGCAACCACAGGCGGAAGCAATTGTTACTTTACAGTTATATCGCTTAACAAACACTGATGTCACGCAATTAGAGGAAGAATTTGCGCAATTAAATGAAAAAATTGCACGACTGAACTTGATTTTAACAGATGAGAGCGCACTAAAAGATGTGATTCGTGCTGAAATAGCGGCAATCACGAAAGGGTATGCTTCTCCACGTCGCAGTGAAATCGAGGCAGAAGTTGAAACACTAGTGATTGATACAGCGGTTACGATTGCTGAAGAAGATGTCCGTGTATTGGTTTCAAGAAATGGCTATTACAAGCGTTCATCGATTCGTTCATATAAAGCTTCAGATAACGAAAATGGCTTGGCGGATGATGATTTGACAATATTTGAGGGAACCCTCAATACCACGGCGCATTTGCTGATGTTCACTAATAAAGGGAATGTCATTTATCGACCAGTTCATGAGTTGCCTGATACCAAATGGAAAGATACTGGTGAGCATTTTTCTCAGCAGCTTTCTAATTGGGTGAATGACGAGTATGTCATCAAAGCAATAGCACTCACGGATATTGACCAAGGTGGCGATTTCTTATTAGTAGCCAATGATGGTTATATTAAGCAAACGTCAGTTTCAGATATTGTGCCGAAATCATATAAGAAAAAGTCAGCCATGGCGATTAAGCTAAAACAGGAAACGAGTTATTTAGTGAACGTTGTTTATGTTGATAAGGTTGCTAAACAGGACGTGCTGTTACTATCTCATAATGGCGTCGGATTACGTTTCGCATTGGCTGACGTACCAGAAATTGGTGCGCGTACGGCAGGTGTCAAGGCAATAGATTTGCGTGATGGGGACACCATCAAAGCAGCACTATTAATTACTGATAGCCAGCAAAAAGTTGCAATAGCTGCAACAAATGGGGCATTTAAGTATATGCCTGTTTCTGAAATTAGTCGTTCAAAGCGTGCTAACAAGGGACTGTTGATTTTTACTCAAAAGAAGACAGTTGCTTATCATGTGGCAACAGCAACAATTTTGGACGAGACAGTCACTGCACTGTCAATTTTGACAACACGCTATCAGGTTCAAGAAATTCAATTAAGTGATTATCGACCATCTCAACGGATAGGAAATGGTCAGTATGTTGTAGATGTTGATAAAAATGGGACACCATGGATAATGACACCGCTAACATTGCTAACGACAAATTGATAATTTTTTGTTAAAATTAAACTATATTAATCTAGGAGATATAAAATTCATGGCTAAAACTTTAGTTTTTGGGCACAAAAACCCTGATACAGACACAATTGCTTCGGCGATTGCCACATCTCATTTGTTACGTCACCTATACAACTGGGATACAGAAGCAGTTGCCCTAGGGACACCAAATGAGGAAACAGAGTTCGCTTTGAGTTATTTTAAGGTAGAAGCACCCCGCGTTATTGCAAGTGCCGATACCGATGATGTTGTCTTAGTCGATCACAACGAGGCAGCACAATCAATTGATAATTTAGCTGATGTGACAGTAGCAGCCATTTATGATCATCATAAATTCAATTTTTCCAATAGCACACCACTTTATATTGTGGCTAAGCCTTGGGGTTCAGTAGCTACTATTTTATACTTTGAATTTAAAAATAATGACGTTACAATTCCAGCTAACATAGCTGGTTTGATGGCATCGGCTGTCATTTCAGATACTTTGTTGCTTAAAAGCCCAACGACCACTGAAGCTGATAAAGTGGCTTTGTCAGAATTGTCAGAAATAGCTGGTCTCGAAGACTATGAAAAGTATGGTTTAGATTTGTTAAAGGCAGGGACTAACCTTTCTTCACGTACTGATAAAGAGTTGATTGATGGCGATGCAAAGTCATTTGACATGGCTGGTCACCAATTCCGTATTGGACAAGTGAACACTGTTGATATTGATGACGTTTTGGCACGTCAAGCGGGAATTGAAGATGCCATCAAGTCTGAAGGCTACGAAGACTTCTTGTTTGTCATTACAGATATTTTGAATTCTAATTCAAAAGCAATTTATCTAGGGGATGCAAACGATGCCATTGAAAGTGCCTTCAATGCGAAACTAGCAGGCAATGTCATTGATTTACCCGGTGTAGTATCTCGTAAAAAGCAAGTTGTGCCACCACTTGAACAACAATTTTAAGATTTTTTAAAACTCTTAACCTGAGATATAAACTTTTACGAACAAAATTTCGTCAAGTTAGAAAAAAGGGCTTTACAGTGCCCAATAGTTCATGTATAATAGTTATTTGTATTGACAAGCAAATAAAAATTTTTAAGAAAACACACTAAGGAGCAAGGATTATGCGTATCCACGTCGTTTTAGGAAATGATGAAACTGGTGAGCGTATTTACTTGACGTCTAAAAACCGTCGTAATACGCCTGACCGCCTCGAGTTAAAGAAGTACTCACCAAAACTTCGTAAAGTAGTGACATTTAAGGAGATTAAGTAATGGCAAAAAAGTCAAAAATTGCTAAGGCACAAAAGCGTGAAGCTTTAGTTGCAAAGTATGCTGAAAAGCGTGCTGCATTGAAAGCATCTGGTGATTTCATCGGTTTGGCTGCTTTGCCAAAAGATTCATCTCCAGTACGTGTTCACAATCGTGATTTGATTGATGGTCGCCCTCATGCTTACATGCGCGAATTTGGTATGTCACGTTTGAACTTCCGTCAATTGGCACACAAGGGTCAAATTCCTGGTGTGCGTAAGGCTTCTTGGTAAGCACTTATATATTAATAAAAAAAGCCGGCTTGCGGTTTTTTTTATTTATGAAAACAAGTAGTCAATTTGCATTTTTTTCATAAATAAGCTATAATGAAAATAGTTAATTTACATAGCAATTGTAAATGAGCGGGTCACTTTGTAGAAAGAGGCCGGCTCATTTTTTATGAGATTAGCGCTTGCTGTCAATACACACGAACAGGTATTCAAACGGGTACCTTAAATAGTAGTCTGAATTTAGTCGAAAGGAGAAAGCAAATGACCAGTAAAACGGAGCAAGTTGTTATAGACTTGATCACACCAACTTTGAAGGCTCATGACGATTTGCTGTGGGATTTGACGATCACTAAAGAAGGTGGTCAGAAGATTTTACGCATACTGATTGATAAACCTAAACATGAATTTATCACAATGGATGAATTAACAACTTTTACACAAGATGTTAATGAATTACTAGACACGGTTGACCCTGATCCAATACCTGAAGCATACATGTTAGACATTTCTTCACCCGGAGCTGACCGTCCATTGAAAGAAAATTGGCATTTTGAATGGGCAAAAGAAGCAAACGAGAGCATATTAGTATCACTATTTACCAATAAAAATGGTCAAAAGAGGTGGCAAGGTAAAATTCAGTCGCTTGATCAGGATGGTTTAGTCTTAAAAACTGAAAATGGTGATTTGCCTTTGACTTTCGATGAGATAGCAAAAGCGATATTAGATGTTCAGTTTTAATCGGTAAAAAATGGAGAAATCGAATGAGTAAAGAATTAGTAGATGCACTTGATGCTCTTGAGGCAGAACGTGGTATTGATCGTTCGGTTGTTGTGGATGCTTTAGAAGACGCACTAAAAGCAGCTTACAAGAAGCAATACAACACCGCCGATAATGTTGAAGCAACGTTTGACGATAAAAAGGGTAACATTAGTATTAAGCAGGTGAAAAACGTTGTCTTAGATGATGACCTTGAAGATGATGAAACGGAAATTGCATTGTCTGAGGCTTTGGCTTTGAATAGAGCTTACGAAGCTGGTGATGAAATTCGGTTCGACGTCACGCCTAAGGACTTTGGTCGTATGGCTGCACAAGCAGCCAAACAAGTGATTGTTCAAAAAATGCGTGAAGCCAGTCGTCAAGCGGTTTATAATAAGTTTGCTGAATATGAAAACGAAATTATCACTGGTGAAGTCGATCGACAAGATTCGCGTTTCTTATATGTCAATTTACCAGGCAATCAAGAAGCTGTCATGGCCCCCAATGATCAAATGCCAAATGAACGTTACCGTATGGGTGATCGTATAAAGGTTTTGGTCAATAAAGTGGAAAACAATGCCAAGGGGCCACAAATTTTCGTTTCACGTACAGCGCCTGATTTGGTTAAGCGTTTGTTTGAACAAGAAGTGCCAGAAGTTTACGATGGTACGGTTGAAATTATGTCAATTGCACGTGAAGCAGGTGATCGTTCAAAAATCGCTGTTTACACGCATGATGGTGATTTAGATCCTGTGGGCGCTATGGTTGGTCAACGCGGTGCACGTGTTCAAAGCGTTGTCAACGAGTTAGCTGGCGAAAACATGGACATTGTAGAGTGGGTTGAGGACGAAGCGCAATACATTGCGAACGCTTTGAATCCTTCTGAAGTAACGGATGTTATTTTTGATTCCGAAAATGACCGCGCGGTGACTGTCATTGTGCCTGATAACCAATTATCATTAGCAATTGGAAAAAAAGGTCAAAATGCACGTTTAGCGGCTCGTTTGACAGGATTTAAGATTGATATCAAGTCAGAAAGCGAAGCAGCAGAAACATTAGCGCAAAAGCCTGCAGACGACAAACAAATTGACGAAGACGAAGAATAATTTGAAAGGATACATGGTGTGTGACAACCCAAACTCCACACCTAATGTTTTAAAACTATGAAACCTCGTAAAATACCAATGCGAAAAGACATTGTAACAGGTGAAATGTTTCCTAAAAAAGATCTCGTTCGTGTTGTTCGCGACAAAGAAGGTAATGTCACTTTAGATCCTACAAGTAAGGCAAATGGTCGTGGTGCATACATTAGTTTAGATGTGGCCGTAGCGGAAAAAGCTAAACAAAAGCGCATCTTTGATAAAGCGTTTGAAGTGAAAGTGCCTGATCAGTTTTATGATGAACTGATAGCATACGTTGATCATCAACAAGCACGTCGGGAGTTGTTCGGTGATCAGTAAAGACGAACAAATATTAAATTTGCTAGGTTTGGCAATGCGCGCTGGCAAGTTAGTGCTGGGAACGGCACCGACTCTTGCAGCCATTCGTGGGCAAAAAGTGTCATTAGCATTTTTTCCAAGCGATGGTGGCGCTAGCCAAGCTAAAAAATTAGCCGACAAATCATCATTTTACAATGTCAGATTAGTACAAGACTATACTAAGCAGCAATTGACAGACGCCATCGGTGTTAATCGAGGTGTGTTTGCTGTTGCAGATCATGGTTTTAGTCGCAAAATTAAACAATTAATATCAGAAAAGGAGCGGAACTAAATGGCAGAAGAAAAGAAATTCTCAGGCTCAAACCGTCCTGCAAGAAAACAGGCAGTGCCAGAACGTAAGGAATTGCCCGCATCGCAACGACGCCATGCGGCTAAGTTAGCGGATGGTGCAACACCAGCTCAAAACAGTTCGCGTCCAGCACGTCAAGGACGTCCAAATAACAATAATAATGGTCAAGGTCACCAAAATAACGGTAGCCAAGGTCAAAAGCGTAATACATCTCAAAATCGACCAAACAACAGTAGTCAGAGTCGCTCAAATACAAACAATACCAACCGTAATAACGGTCGTCCAGGTTCACGAGTGGCACCATCTGAAGGTCGTCCAATGATTCGTGAAAAGAAAAATTGGTCAACAAAGCCACGCGCCGGACAAGTAGATTATTCAGCTAAGCCTGACAATAGTCTCAAGCAGTACGTGAATGAAAACGAAAAAAAGCGACAAGCTTCTGAAGCAGTTAAACACCCTAAAAAGGCTGCTGCTAAACCAGCAACGCAACCTAAAGCACAGCCTGCAGCCACAGCACAACCAGCAACTCCTGCTGCTGGAACCGGGAAGTTTGGTGGTGCATTGGCTTCTGGTAATAACTCTGCGCGTAATAATTCACGCAAGCGCAATACTAATGGAACAGGACAACAAACGCCACGCCGTAATGATCGTCCACGCGGATCTAAAAAGTCACGTCGTATTGCAGCAAAGCATCAGCCAGCTGCACCAGTGACTGTTCGAAAAGAGCAGCCATTGCCAGAGGTTTTGGAATATCGTATTGGTATGAACGTCCAAGATTTATCAAAACTTTTGCACCGTGATACAGCAGAAATTATTAAAAAGTTGTTCTTGCTAGGTATTGTGACGAACCAAAACCAAAGTTTGGATGAAGATACGATTGAAATTTTGGCTGCAGATTATGGCATTGATGCTAAAGTTAAAGCAGAAGAAGACGTTGCCAATATTGATCGCTTCTTCGACGATGAAACGATTGATGAAAGTAAATTAGTACCGCGACCACCTGTTGTTACAATCATGGGTCACGTCGATCATGGTAAAACTACGTTGTTAGATTACTTGCGTAATTCGCATGTGACTGAGGGCGAAGCTGGTGGTATTACACAACACATCGGTGCTTATCAAACTCGTTTGAATGACAAGCTAATCACTTTCTTGGATACACCAGGGCACGCCGCCTTTACAGAGATGCGTGCACGTGGTGCTAACGTGACGGATTTGACAATTTTGGTGGTTGCTGCTGATGACGGGGTTATGCCACAAACAATTGAAGCGATTAACCATGCCAAAGCTGCCGGAACACCTATCATCGTGGCAGTTAACAAGATTGATAAGCCTGGTGCCAATCCAGATGATGTGATGAACCAATTGATGGCATATGATTTAGTGCCTGAAGAATACGGCGGTGATACAATCTTTGTTAAGATTTCTGCTAAGTTTGGACAAAATGTTGATGAGTTATTGGAAATGATTTTGCTACAAGCTGAAGTGCTTGAGCTGAAGGCTGATCCTGATATGCCTGCTCGTGGTTCAGTGATTGAAGCGCGTTTGGATCGTGGACGTGGACCTGTTGCGACTGTGTTGGTGCAACAAGGTAGTATGCATGTTGGTGACCCAATTGTTGTAGGTAATACTTATGGTCGCGTTCGAACAATGACTAATGAACGCGGTGTAGAATTAGAAGCGGCTCTACCAGCAACACCAGTTCAAATTACTGGTTTGAATGATGTACCACAAGCTGGTGATCGTTTCATTGTTATGGCTGATGAAAAAACAGCTCGTGCAGCTGGTGAAGAACGTGCAAAGCGTGCGCAAGAAGCAATTCGTAACTCTGGTTCAGTCGTTACACTTGATACTTTGTTTAATACAATGGCAGAAAAAGCCATGAAGACTGTTCCGGTCATCGTTAAAGCTGATGTACAAGGTTCGGTTGAGGCACTTTCTGGCTCACTGAAGAAAATTGAAGTTGATGGTGTTCGTGTTGATATTATCCACACGGCTGTTGGTGCTATCAATGAATCTGATGTGACATTGGCCGAAGCATCTGGGGCTGTTATCATTGGATTCAATGTGCGTCCTACGCCATTGGCTAAATCCCAAGCTGAAACGGAAAAAGTTGATATTCGTTTCTACAATGTGATTTATAACGCTATCGATGATGTCGAAGCAGCTATGAAGGGTCAACTTGAACCTGTATTTGAAGAAAAGATTATCGGCCAAGTTGTTGTTAAAGAACTCTTCAAGTTCTCTAAAGTTGGTACCATTGCCGGTGCTATGGTTGAAGAAGGTAAAATTACCAAAGAATCAAAAGTTCGTGTCATTCGTGATGGGGTTGTTGTATTTGATGGTGAGGTTGGCTCACTTCAACGTGGTAAAGATGCTGTGAACGAAGTCAAGATGGGATTTGAATTTGGATTCACTGTGGCTAAGTACAACGATGTTCATGTGGGTGATGTGGTTGAAGCCTACGTGATGCAAGAAGTTAAGCCTAAGTAACCTAGAAACAAATATAATCAATTAAAGAAAAGAGGCATGCAGTTATGGCTAATCCACAACGCGCAGGTCGTCTTGCTCAAGAAGTTCAACGTGATGTAACAGATCTATTGCTCAAGCGAATCAATGATCCTCGTGTACAAGATGTTACTGTCACAAGTGTTGAATTGACAGGTGATTTGCAAATTGCAACGATTTATTATTCAATCTTGTCTGATTTAGCAAGTGATGCTAAAAAAGCACAAGCAGGATTAGAAGCCGCTAGTGGCTTAATTCGGAAAGAATTAGGTTCGCGTTTGACGGTGTATAAGATTCCTGAATTAAAATTTGTGCGTGATAATTCCGTTCAATATGGTAATCATATTGAGGACTTAATCCGTCAGTTGCACAAAGAAAATTAATAAGTTGTGAAGAAAAGACTCTCCCCCATTTGGGGAAGAGCCTTTTGTGTTAAAATAGGATTATCAAAATTATTTTAAGAAAATGAGCTAATACATGACTAAATTGACACAACCAATCAACAGTGCTGTTGCAGAGATGGCGGCAGATAAATTGCTGAACTTTCAATTGATGATTCGCGATATTCCTGGCATTCTTCGTCTTACTTTTGGAGAACCTGGTTTTGATGTTGACGATAAAATTAAGCAGGCGACAATTGATGCAGTAAATGGTAATCGATCGCATTATGCTGAGAGTCAGGGTGAAACGGATTTGCGACAAGAAGTTGTTGCTTATTTCAATGAAAAATATCATTTGAATTTTAAAAATGAAGATAACGTTATTGTGACACAGGGGGTTAGTGAGGCCGTCAATGCCGTTTTTCAAACGCTATTAAATGTTAATGACGGATTACTGATTCCTGAACCAGCTTATGGTCCTTATTTTGCGTCACTTGATCTGGCGCGCGGAACCAGAATTAGTATTGATACGACACCAAATGACTTCAAATTGACACCGGAAATGGTGGACAAAGCAATTGCTGAAGCAAAAGTTCCAGTAAAAGCTATTTTGATGAATTATCCAACTAATCCTACTGGGGTAACATACTCACGTGAAGAATTAGAAGCGCTGGCAGTAACTTTTAAAAAGCATCAGCTCTGGGTTATTTCTGATGAAATTTATTCGGTTTTGACCTATAACAAAGAACATGTTTCCTTGGCTGAAATCATTCCTGAACAAACAATCTATATTAACGGTTTGTCGAAATCACATGCCATGACAGGCTATCGGGTTGGCTTTATTTTAGCGCAAAAAGAAATTATTGATGAAATGCAAAAAGTACATGGTGCGCTAGTATTTGCATTACCAACATTTGTTCAAGATGCAGCATTAGTTGCTTTGCGTGACGTGATGGATGCACCGGTGTTGATGCGTGATACCTATCAACATCGTCGTGATAATCTGTTGGCGCAATTGCAAGATTTGGGGTTTGAGGTTGTTGAACCTGAAGGTGCTTTCTATCTATTTGCAAAGCTACCTGAAGATTTAGGCAATGATGGGGATGACTTTGCATTGGCACTGGCACAGCAGGGAAAAGTCGCTGTGATTCCCGGCTCAGCATTTAGCCATGGTGATGAACCTAATCCATACATCAGAATTTCGTACGCCGCATCTGATGCAGATTTGGCTGAGGGCATGAAACGTATTACAAAGTATATTGAAAAGGTACGCAGTTCAAAATGAATTTTTGGCAACGAATTTTTCGCTTGAAGAAAAAACAAACACAAGTAAATGCGACTGGGCGGCTCAATGCTATTAAAATGGCAAAAAAATCAGGGACGCTTGTTTTAGTGGCACCAGCCACTGGACAATTAAGACCTATTAAAGAAAGCCATGATGAGCATTATCAAGCTGCCAATGGTATTATGTTAATTCCAAATGGCGGAAATTTGATGCTACCAGTATCCGGAATTGTGAGTGAATCGACCACCGAAAAGTTAATCATTACGGATGGTCATGGTCAAGGTGTTACCATGACCTTAGTTGGTCAAGGTGAAGCTGCTCGATTGGCATGTTATGGTACCGGACAACAATTACATGCCGGTGATGTCGTGGGAACAGCTAACCAAAAAATCTTAGCGCAAAACAGTGAGGCTGTGCGTGTTTATGTTGTTTGGGCAGAACGCCAAATTCCAACAGTCCGTTTTGGTTCAGTCTATGCTGGCCAAAATATTTGGCAATCCGAGGATGACTTTAATGACAAACAAACAGATGATTGATGGCGTTCTGGTTGTCAACAAGCCAAGAGGTGTTACCTCTTTTGATGTTGTTAGGCAGGTGCGTCGGCTGTTTGGGCAAAAAAAGGTTGGGCATGCTGGTACATTAGACCCATCTGTGGCGGGTGTGTTAGTCGTTGCACTTGGAAAGGCGACTAAACTAATCGATGAACTCCAAACTAGGCCTAAGCGCTATGTTGGTGAAATCACTCTTGGCTTTGCGACGGAAACAGAGGATTTAGATGGTGCTGTAATTGCAACAAGGGCAATCGATATACCGATTACGGCGGCAAAAATTGATATTGCAATAAAATCTTTAAATGGTTCAATTAAACAAATGCCACCGATGTATTCAGCTGTGAAAGTAAACGGTCGTCGACTTTATGATTATGCCAGAGCAGGTGAGACAGTGGCGCGTCCAGAACGCGATGCAATGATTTATGATTTTCATCGAACGTCAGATATCGATTTTGAAAATAGTGTCCAAAAATTTAATTTTGAGGCAACTGTGTCAAAAGGTACTTATATTAGGACGTTGGCTTCGGATACTGGTAAGAGGCTTGATCTACCAGCAACAATGACAAGTTTGACACGGACGATGGGTAGTGGATTCACATTGAGTGAAGCTCATGACTTATCAGAGGTGGAAAAGCTTGCACCAGATGATTTACGTCAGACGATTGTGCCGATCAAAGATATTTTGACTTGGCCTACTCACGTTCTCTCAGATGATGAATGGTTTGCCGTTAGAAATGGTCAAAAAATTGCCGATTGGGAACCAAGTTCATTTTTGAAACAACTTTATTATAACGATAAATTAAAAGCAGTCTATCAGTATGATGACAGTGAGCAAGTTTGGCGTTCGCGTTATGTATTTGATAATCAATAAATATGACAGATATAATTAAACTTCACTATCCAATTCAAAATGATGTCGAGCCAATTCAACAAGTTGTTGCGATGGGCTTTTTTGACGGCGTTCATCAAGGCCACCAATCGGTAATCAGACATGCTAAGCGCGAAGCTGAGAAACGTCACGTTCCACTCGCTGTATTAACATATGATCCTCATCCGATTGTCGCTTTCAAAATGTTAACCCAACCATTACGATACCTAACCCCGTTGGATCAAAAAATTGAACTGATGTCTGTACTAGGTGTTGATCGCGTGTATGTCATGCGTTTTACATCTGCACTTGCGCATTTATCAGCACAACAATTTGTGGATGAGATATTAATGCATTTAAACCCCGTGGCAGTTGTTGCTGGATTTGATCACTTGTATGGTCCGGCACATACCAATAGTGACATGACGCATTTACAAGGTTATGCTGGCAAACGATTTGAAGCAATTACTGTGCCAAAATTCAGCTTAGACGATCAAAAAATTGGTTCTTCACGAATCAGGAAATTACTTGACGATGGAAATGTTGATGAGGCGGCCAAACAATTGGCGCGAATCCACACGACAACGGGGATGATTGTTCATGGCGAGGCGAGAGGGCGCGAACTAGGTTTTCCAACTGCTAATATTCAAACGCCAGAACAAGAATGGCTACCAGGAATTGGCATCTATGCCGTCAAAATTGAAATTGCGGGTCAGTGGTTTATTGGCATGGCAAGCATTGGCAGAAACGTCACTTTTGGTGACAACAGACCAGTGACGGTGGAAATCAACATTTTAAATTTTCATAATGAAGTTTATGGTGAAGCAGTTAAGGTAGCCTGGTATCATCGTTTGCGCGGTGAGGTTAAATTCAATAATGCCGAGGAACTAATTGAACAACTTATTAAAGACCAAACGGCGACGCAACAATATTTTGAGACACTTGAAGAATAATCAAGTGTCTTTTTTGGCACTCTTATAAAAAGAGTGCCAAAAAGGGTTGCTTTTTTGAAAAATAGGTGTATCATAAAAGATGTTAGCAGTTAAAAAAAAGAGTGCTAAAAGGAGTGATGAGATGGCACTGACCGACAGACAAAAGTTAATTTTGAGTGCTATCATTTATGAATATACTCAGACTGCTCATGCGGTTGGTTCAAAAAGCCTGCAAGAGCAACTTAATATTAAAGTGAGTTCTGCAACTATTCGTAATGAGATGGCGACACTAGAAGCTGATGCTTTTATCAAAAAATTACACACTTCTGCGGGTCGAGTGCCATCTTACGAGGGTTATCGGTATTATCTTGACCATTTGATGGTCACCCGCAAGGCTTCTCCGCAAGATGTTCGTGCTGTTATTCAATCTTTCCGAGGCAATTTCCATGAAATTGATGACTTGTTGGATGAAACAGCGAGAACACTTTCAGCACTGACTGGCTATACGGCTTTAATTCTTAAACCTAAGCGTGTGGATATTAAAGTTTCTGGCTTCCGTCTCGTACCATTAGAGGGGCACCAATTAATTGCGGTTCTTGTGACTAATGACGGTAAGGTAACAAGCCAAACTTTCAAACTACCAAACGAAATGGCAATTGAATCTTTGGAGGGCATGGTTAAATACATTAACGAGCAGATGGTTGGTCGACCAGTTAATGATGTTCTAAAAATGATGCAATCTGATGAGTTGCCGACTCAAATGAGTCGCATGATTCAAACGCCGGCAGCGTTCTTGCAATTGTTTGGTGATGTATTGGCTCGTTCCGTTGGCGATAATGTTCATATTGGTGGCAGGCTCAACGTCCTTGATTTCAGTGGTGAAACTGGTGTTAACAATATTAAGCAACTGCTTGAGTTTCTCACTAATGCAAGAGCGGTTAGGCAAATTGCGACACCCTCCGCGCAAGTCCAAATTAAAATTGGTCGAGAAATTGGCGAAAAACTGCTCTCCAATTTCAGCTTGGTTACGCGAGATTTCTTGGTACCTAATCAAGGTAGTGGTGTTATTGCTTTACTTGGTCCAATACCGATGGCGTATAGTAAGAATGCGTTACTAATGGACGCTTTCGGAGAAGCACTAAGTCAAAAGATGATTGAATATACATAATTTAGGAGGTCACACCTGTGACAGATAAAAACGAAGAAGTGGTTGAAGAACAAGTTGTTGACGATGAGGCGACAACGCAAGAAGTTGAAGCTGATGTTGATGACTTACAGACTGATGTCGATCCAAGACAGTCACAAATTGATGAGCTGACTGCCAAGGTTACTGAATTAGAAGATAAATTACTTCGATCTCAAGCAGAAATTCAAAATATTCAGCAACGTAATGCACGTGAACTACAAAGCATTCGTAAATATGACGGACAACGTTTAGCAACGTCAGTGTTGCCAGCAGTTGATAACTTAGAGCGTGCTTTGGCAGTTGAAGCGGATGACGCAGTTGCTAAGCAAATTAAGACAGGTGTTGAAATGACACTTAAAACGTTGACTCAGGCTCTAACGGATAATGGTATTGCTGCAACAGGTAAAGTTGGCGACACTTTTGATCCAACGAAACATCAGGCCATTCAATCTGTTGACAGTGATGAAGTTGAAGTAGATCAAATCGCACAAGTTTTGCAAAAGGGTTATATGTTACAAGATAGAGTGTTGCGACCAGCGATGGTTGCGGTTGCAAAATAGTTACTATGGTGATTCAGCGCTGGCACCACACCTTAAAAAGACTAACTAATTAATTAAAAAGTAAAGGAAGAATATATTCATGTCAAAGATTATTGGTATTGATTTAGGAACTACGAACTCAGCGGTTGCCGTCCTTGAAGGTGGCGAACCAAAAATTATTACAAACCCAGATGGTGGTCGTACCACACCTTCAGTTGTGTCATTTAAAAATGGTGAAAGCCAAGTTGGTGACGTGGCTAAACGCCAAGCTATTACAAACCCAGACACAATCATTTCAATTAAGTCACACATGGGTGAAGCTGGTTACAAAGTTAAAGCAAACGGTAAGGATTATACACCACAAGAAATTTCAGCAATGGTTTTGCAATACATCAAAGGATATGCTGAAGACTACTTGGGTGAAAAAGTTGATAAAGCAGTAATTACAGTGCCTGCTTACTTTAATGATGCACAACGTCAAGCAACTAAAGACGCTGGT
Organism: Cecropterus longipennis; assembly: GCA_018249355.1. Taxonomy (NCBI): domain Eukaryota; kingdom Metazoa; phylum Arthropoda; class Insecta; order Lepidoptera; family Hesperiidae; genus Cecropterus; species Cecropterus longipennis. Next base: position 17,013 of record DWKF01000024.1, read on the forward strand.
AAGATTGCCGGTTTGGAAGTTGAACGTATCATTAACGAACCAACTGCAGCTGCTTTGGCGTATGGCTTAGATAAATTAGACAAAGATGAAAAGATTTTAGTTTATGATTTGGGTGGTGGAACATTTGATGTTTCTATTCTTGAATTAGGCGATGGCGTCTTCGAAGTATTGTCAACAAATGGTGATACTCACCTTGGTGGGGATGATTTCGATAACAAAATCATTGACTACTTAGCAGCGCAATTTAAAGCTGAAAATGGCATTGATTTGAAAGATGACAAGTTGGCTTTGCAACGTTTGAAGGATGCCGCTGAATCTGCAAAGAAGACATTGTCTTCAGCTAATGAAGCACAAATCGATTTGCCATTTATTGCTTCAGGTGATCAAGGTCCATTGCACTTGCAAACATCTTTGACACGTGCTAAGTTTAATGAATTGACAGCTGATTTGGTTAAGAAAGCGGAACAACCAGTTTTGAATGCTTTGAAGGATGCGGGCTTGTCATTCTCAGACATTGATGAAGTGATTTTGAATGGTGGCTCAACACGTATTCCAGCCGTTCAAGAATCAGTTAAAAAATTGACTGGCAAAGAACCAAACCATTCAATCAACCCTGATGAAGCTGTTGCTTTAGGTGCTGCTGTTCAAGGTGGTGTGATTACTGGTGATGTTAAAGATGTTGTGTTGCTTGATGTGACGCCTCTATCATTAGGTATTGAAACTATGGGTGGTGTCTTCACAAAGTTGATTGATCGCAACACTACGATACCAACATCAAAGTCTCAGGTCTTCTCAACTGCGGCTGATAATCAACCTGCAGTTGATATTCATGTGTTGCAAGGTGAACGTTCAATGGCTGCTGATAATAAAACATTAGGACGATTCCAATTGTCAGATATTCCAGCTGCAAAGCGTGGTGTACCACAAATTGAAGTGACATTTGATATTGATCGTAATGGTATTGTAAATGTCTCAGCCAAGGATTTGGGTACTCAAAAAGAGCAAAAGATTACTATCCAAGCCGCCGGTGGTTTGTCTGATGAAGAAATTGAACAAATGATGAATGATGCTAAGGCCAACGAAGAAGCCGATGCTAAGAAGAAAGAAGCGGTTGACACGCGCAATGAAGCCGATCAACTTATTTTCCAAACTGAAAAGACTTTGGAAGAAGTTGGCGACAAGTTAGGTGATGACGATAAAAAGCCAACCCAAGATGCTTTGGAAGCTTTGAAAAAGGCCAAAGAAGATGCTACTGCTGAGGACGCTGACTTAACTGATTTGAAAGCTAAGTCAGAAGAATTGACAAAGGTTGCCGGTGAATTGGCAATGAAGCTTTATCAACAAGCGGCACCAAAAGATGGGGCTGAGGGTGAAGCAAAATCAGCTGATGACAATACAGTTGATGGTGATTTTGAAGAAGTTGATCCTAAAAAAGACGACAAGAAGTAATTATTGATCATGCAAACCGCATTCGTTGAGTGCGGTTTGTGTACATAAATTAGAAGGAGCGGGCACGTGAATAACACAGAATATTATGACCGTCTCGGCGTAGATAAGAACGCTAGTCAAGATGAAATAAAAAAAGCATATCGAAAGTTATCAAAAAAATATCATCCTGATCTGAACCATGAGCCAGGAGCTGAAGATAAGTATAAAGAAGTTCAGGAAGCCTTTGAAACTTTGGGTGATGAGCAAAAGCGGGCGCAATATGATCAATTTGGACCAGCTGGCGCGCAAGGCGGTTTTGGTGGACAAGGTGGTTTTGGCGGTTACCAGCAGCAAGGTGGCTTTGGTGACTTTTCTGATCTAGGAGATATTTTCAGTCAGATGTTTGGTGGTGGCTATGATCCAAATCGACCAAGAAAAGGTCAGGATTTACAGTACCGTATGCGTTTGACATTTGAAGAAGCCATCTTTGGTAAAGAAACGACGATTAAGTTCAAACGTGGTGATGGCTCTCAACATGAAATTAAAGTGACCGTGCCTGCTGGTGTTGAAACTGGTCAACAAATGCGTTTGGCTGGTCAAGGTGAAGAAGGCTTTAACGGTGGACCACATGGTGATTTGTTCGTTGTCTTCCAAGTATCCGCTTCGCGTGACGGATTTGAACGCGACGGAGCTGATGTTTATCTTGAACAAAAAATTAGTTTCGTGACGGCTGCTTTGGGTGATGATATCCAAGTGAAAACTGTGCACGGAGAGGTTAAGTTACGTATTCCCGCCGGCACACAGACTGGTAAGCGATTTCGCCTAAGTGGAAAGGGTGCGCCTCGACTGCGTGGTAACGGGAATGGTGATCAATTTGTGGTTGTCACTGTTGATGTGCCAACAAAATTGAACAAAGAACAAAAGAAGGCGTTAGAGGCCTTTCAAGAAGCAACAACTGGCACAAAGCGCAAAGGGTTCTTTGATAAATTGTAGAATTTGGTATGACAGAATAATTTTGTTCTGTCATTTTTTTGTGTTTTGTGTTATATTTTATACAAAAGTGAGTGAACGCTCACTCACATAATAAAAATAATGAGGTGTGACATGGAAAAAGTGATTGAACTTAAAAATGTTGATAAACACTTTGGAACTAACCATGTGTTGAATAAAATTAGTTTAACAATCAATTCTGGGCAATTAGTTGGTTTAATTGGTCCGTCTGGTGCTGGAAAGTCCACGCTTATTGCCGCAATGCTTGGCATGTTAAGATTGGACGGCGGACAAGTCAGGTTATTGAACAGCGACATGCCTAATCGATCAGCTCTGCAAAATATTGGTTATATGGCCCAAAATGACGCGTTATATGGCAATTTAACTGGTTTGGAAAATCTGTCATTTTTTGGAAAACTAATGGGGCTATCTTGTTCGGTATTAACTGACAAAATTCATTTGGTTAGCCAAACTGTTGATTTACAGGATCACTTAGATTTACGGGTCAGCCAATACTCAGGTGGTATGAAAAGACGATTATCTCTCGCAATTGCATTGTTATCAGATGCACCATTGTTAATTTTGGATGAACCAACAGTCGGGATTGATCCTGAACTTAGAATCAAAATTTGGCAAGAATTAGATAAATTGCATCAAAAAGGTAAGACAGTTCTGATTACAACACACGTCATGTCTGAAATTGAGACGGTTGATCGACTGTTAATGTTGCGAGACGGACATATCATTGCTGACAATACGCCGACTTTCTTGGAAAAACAATATCAGGTCACAAATATCGAATCAGTATTTATCAAGGCGGGAGAACGTTATGAGAATAATAGCCATATTTAAACGAATTATGACAGAGTTACGACGGGATAAACGTACATTAGCTATTGTCTTTGTTGCTCCACTGTTAATTTTGACACTGTTGTTTGCCATCCTACAAAATTCATCCTCAGTAACTGCAAGACTAGGTGTGTATCAAGTTGACCAAACAATAGTCAATCAATTGAAGAAAAATGATAATCTTCATCTTGTGTCCCTGAAAGAGCGGAAGCCCGCCAAAGAATCATTGAAGCAATATAATTTATCTGCTGTTGTAACACAAAAAGAAAACCAATTGACAGTGACATATCAAAATGCAGACACGAGTCTCACTGGTATTGTGAAAGCAGCTCTTACAAAGACAGTTTCAGGTGAACAAATGTCAAAACTTCAGTCGGCTTTGGCAAAGGTGACCACACTAACAAAATCAGGTCGACCAATATCTGAGATTAACAGTGGTATGACAATTAATGAAAATTATATTTATGGAAAATCTAACAGTTCACTCTTTATTAGTATTGCACCTGTAATGGTTGGCTTCTTTGTATTTTTCTTTGTTTTTCTAATTTCTGGTATTTCGCTGTTGCATGAACGTACAACCGGAACATTGAACCGGTTGCTAATATCGCCCATTAAACGTTATGAAATTGTCAGTGCATATACACTAGCTTATGGCACACTGGCAGTACTTCAAACTGTGATTATTGTTAGTTACGTTTTTTTCGTATTAGGTGTGCAAAATCAGGGTTCATTTGTACTTGTTTTGATCATCAACATTATTTTAGCTTTGGTTGCTTTGAGTTTAGGATTACTAGTATCCACTTTTGCCGCATCCGAATTTCAAATGATTCAATTTATTCCACTTTTAGTTGTGCCTCAGATATTCTTTTCAGGTATTTTTAATATTTCTGGTATGAATCAAATATGGCAAGGTGTTGCTAAAATAATGCCACTATACTATGGCGGTGATGCGTTAACTAATGTGATTAAAAAAGGCGCCTCAATTAGCGATGTAAAGCTGGATTTAGTTGTGCTAATTGGATTTGTTATAATATTATTAGTGTTAAATATAGTTGGCTTGAAAAGATATCGGCGTGTTTAAGGAGGCTTAATGACAGAAACAAATTTAATTGCACTATTTAAGCAATTATCAGCAAAAGATGATGCACTGAGTTCAAAACAGCAAGCGGTGTTGAATGCCAGTTTGCTGTTATTCTCAGAAAAAGGATTCGAGCAAACGTCGACGAAAGATATTGCCAGCGCCGCTGATGTATCGGAAGGCACGGTTTACAAACATTTTAAAACCAAAAATCAGTTGTTGGTTAAGGGCATTGCGCCCGTACTTGACAATGTTTTCCAAAGTGCAGTTCATGAATTTTTGTCTCAAATCACTTTAAGTGAGAAAATACCGACGCTGCACGAGACTTTGACTTTAGTCATCTCAAATCGCGTCCATTTCATCCAAAATAATTTGCCAGCTATCAAAGTTGCATTGGTTCAAGTGTTAGTGGATAAAAAATTTGCAGAACAGATGATTCAGCATTTTCGTACAGCAATTGTTGAGGAGGTGAAACCATTATTGAGCATATTACGAGAGCGTGGTGAAATATGTAATATCAGCGATTTTCAGGTGATAAAGTTGATTAGTAGCACAATAATCAGTATTGTTGTTGGGTATCAAATCAATAGTCATGTTTCCTTGGAAGACGCCATTTCTGAGGGAATAGTCGTTGTGGAAAAAGCTCTGAAATAGAAAAAGCCGTCAAGGTCAAAATTAATCAACTTTGGCGGCATAGTCAACAAAAAACTTTAATAACTATTCAATATATTTAGTATCGTCATCAATTTGCCATGGGGCTTTGATATCAATATGATCATAATAAAGATGACCATGTAGGTGATCAATTTCATGTTGGAAAACAATGGCGGGATAGTCGCGCAGCTTAATTGTCTGTGTTTCACCATTTTCATCTTGATAACGAACAGTGATTCGGTCGGCGCGCGGGACAAATCCGGGTACGTCTTCGTCAACAGATAAGCAGCCTTCACCAACGTCCAGTGCGGCACGCTTGACTGACTCAGAAATAATCACTGGATTGAATATCGTACCTTTAAAGTAGGGCTCTTCTGGGTGGTCGTGTGGATCGAGTGATGGGACCAAAATTGAAGCCATTCTCAAAGAATAACCAACTTGTGGTGCCGCTAAACCAACGCCGGGACGAAGACCATATTTTTCATTTTCAGTTTCATCTTGAGAAACAACCAAATAGGTCATCATATCTTTAGCCAGTTGAGCTGTCTCATCGCTCAGCGGGAATGGCACATCTTTAGCTGTCTGACGTAAGACAGGATCGCCATCTCGCGTTATTTTATCCATTGTAAATCTGATTGTCATGTTTTTTACCTCATATTCTAGTATATCAAACGTTTGAACATGTTAAAATAAGATTATGAGCGAAAATTATACTTTACCAATTGATGGTAACTGGACAACTGAAGATATTGTGATAGTTTCAAACTTCGTTGATGCCATTCTGAGAGTTTACGAAAACGGTGTTTCACGAGACGAGCTGCTACAACACTATAACAAATATCGCGTTGTTATGCCTGCAAAAAGCGAACAAAAGCGTTTCGACAAAGATTTTGAACGTCAAACAGGGCATAGCATTTATCGCGTGACTAAACTATTACAAACGAGCACAGAAAAAAGGGTGCGACTATGACAATGAGTCAGTTGGAAATTCAAAATATTGACCAAACAGTACTTCTGTGGCTTGATGATCTACAAAAGGATACAATCAGTGCAATGAGACACCATTTACAGGTCGGAACAAAGCATGACGAACGTGATTTGGTTACCAATGTTGATAAGGTGAATGAACAAAAAATTAACGCGCTTATTAGGTCTTTCGATGTCAATGCACAGATTGTGAGTGAAGAAGGGTTCGGCGATAAACCAACAGCTATGAACGGGCATGTTTGGTTTGTAGATCCTATTGATGGCACAATGAATTTTGTCAAAGAACATACTGATTTTGCCATTATGATAGCCCTATATGTGGATAATCAACCAGTGCTAGGTTGGATTCTGGATGTGGTTGATAATGTTGTGTATCATGGCGGACCAAAAATTGGCGTGTTTGCTAATCAGTTGCGCATTCAACAACCTGGAGATGATAGCTTGGCGGAAGGCGTAGTTTTGCTTAGTGGTGCCAGATTGCTGTATGGTATGTTTGGCTATGATCAAATTGCTAAAGCTGCTCTAGGATATCGTGTTATTGGTGCCGCTGGTCCTTCATTTATACGGGTTATTACGGGACAAGCTGTTGGCTATTCATCAAAAATGATGCCTTGGGATTTTGCTGCAGGCCAAGTTTTAGCGAAAACTTTGGGTTTAATCGTCTCAGATATTGACGGGCAAGCACTGGATATGTTATCATCAAACATAGTATTAGTTGCTACGAAACGAGCGCATCGCGACATTGTCGAGTTGCATAAAAGCTAGGGAATACGGATTCCCTAGCTTTTGTATGTGAGTAGCATTTAAATTAAAGGAGCACTGGAAAATTGGCAAATCGCGAAGACATTCGTAACATCGCTATCATTGCCCACGTCGATCACGGAAAGACGACGCTGGTTAACGAACTTTTGAAACAATCAGACACTTTGGACTCACGCAAGGAATTGGGTGATCGCGCCATGGATACCAACGATATCGAAAAAGAGCGTGGTATCACTATCTTGTCAAAGAACACAGCCGTTAAGGTTGGTGACAAGCAAATTAACATTTTGGATACACCAGGCCACGCGGATTTTGGTGGTGAAGTTGAACGTATCATGGGTATGGTTGACGGTGTTTTGTTGGTTGTTGATGCCTTTGAAGGCACAATGCCACAAACTCGTTTCGTTTTGAAAAAAGCTTTCGAACAACACTTGACACCTATCGTGATTGTCAATAAAGTTGACCGTCCTGGCGCCCGTCCTGAAGAAGTTGTTGACGAAGTTTTGGATTTGTTCATTGAATTGGGTGCTGACGAAGAAGATTTGGATTTCCCAGTTATCTTTGCTTCAGCCATGAATGGTACGTCATCATTATCACCAGTTGTTGAAGATCAAGAACACACAATGAAGCCTATCTTTGATGCTGTTTTTGCAACAATTCCTGCGCCAGTCGATAATTCGGACGAACCACTTCAATTCCAAGTGGCTATGTTGGATTATAACGACTTCGTTGGCCGTATTGGAATTGGTCGTGTTAAGCGCGGCACAATCAAGATTGGTGATAACGTTGAAGTTTTGAAGTTGGATGGTTCAACGCAGAGCTTCCGCGTAACAAAACTGTCTGGTTTCATTGGCTTAGATCAAGTTGACATCGAAGAAGCCAAGGCCGGTGATTTGATTGCCGTGTCAGGTATGGAAGATATTTCTGTGGGTGAAACAGTTGCAGATCCTGCTCATCCAGATCCATTGCCAATTCTTCGTATCGATGAGCCAACTTTGCAAATGACTTTCCGTCAAAATGATAGCCCATTTGCTGGTAAAGAAGGAAAGTTTGTCACTGCACGCCAAATTGAAGATCGTTTGCGTCGCGAATTGCACACTGATGTTTCTTTGCGCGTGGAAGACACTGATCAAGCTGGCGCTTGGTTAGTATCTGGTCGTGGTGAATTACATTTGGCCATCTTAATTGAAACAATGCGTCGTGAAGGTTTCGAATTGCAAGCATCACGTCCACAAGTTATTTACCGTGATATTGATGGTGTTCAATCAGAACCTTATGAATCTGTACAAATTGACACGCCTGATGAATACTCATCAACTGTTATTGACTCGTTGAACCAACGTAAGGGTGAAATGGTCAATATGGAGTCTGTCGGAAACGGTCAAACACGTTTGACCTATATGGCACCTTCACGTGGTTTGATTGGTTACTCAACAGAGTTTATGTCAGCAACAAGAGGCTATGGTATCTTTAACCATACTTATGCTGAATATCGTCCAGTAGTGCGCAACTGGGAGCCAGGGCGCCGAAATGGTGCCTTAGTCTCGATCAACCAAGGGGCAACTTCTAACTACGCCATTATGGGTGTTGAAGACCGTGGTCAAATGTTCGTTGGTGCCGGTGTTGAAGTTTATGAAGGTATGATTGTGGGTATGAATGCCCGTGACAACGACATTTCAGTCAATGTTACGAAATTGAAGCCTCAATCAAACGTGCGTTCTTCAAACAAGGATCAAACTGCTTCAATCAAGACACCTCGTACAATGAATTTGGAAGCATCACTTGAATTCTTGAATGATGATGAATATGTTGAAGTAACACCTGAAAACGTTCGTATTCGTAAAGCTATCTTGAACACAGCTGAGCGTGAAAAGGCCGCAAAACGTCGTAAGGCATCAAAGTAATTTTAAATTTTCGAAGTAGGTTAGATAATATGTTCTAACTTCTTCATGATGGAGCTATGGCACAATCTGGTACTGCAACGGACTCGAAATCCGTCGAGCCGCTCTTGGCGGTGTGCGGGTTCAAATCCCGCTAGCTCCTTTCGAACGTGTGTTCGCATGTAACTATATGTACAAAAACGTTGTTAAATCAACGTTTTTTTATTTCACTAAACGTAAAATAACGTGAGAGAACAGCTCTCGCGGAGCCAAATTGGAGCCACACTCAACTTTTCTTAACCTAATCCCATATACCCTTGACCTTATTAGCTTCAGCGTTTGCAACCTCATCTAAAAGCGCATGATAGTGCTTATGAATGATTTCAATCGTATGCCCGGATATTCTAGCAATATAATCCAATGAAATACCTTTTTGGATCAGGATAGTATCGTGGGTAGCCCTCAAAGTTTTAGGCGTTATGCTCAATCCGTCATGAGTTTTTAAAGGAATATCAAGTTGAGACAGAACATTGCGTAGGACTTTACCAGTGTTAGCTGCTGAAGATAATAGTCTATCACCACGAGAGGTTGGCGGACAATCATTTCTAAACATTAAATTATGATCGTTGCTTATATTATAAGTAGCGAGCCTTTTTTGTTTGTCTTCACTAAATGAAATGATTAACTCCTCTAATTGTGGAGAGACAGGCACATTTCGTTCTGAACGAGTTTTAGTATATGGTTTGATAGCATTGTCTTGTTCAACATACGTATTGTGAACATGAAGTAGGTGCCTTGATACATTCAAATCATCAAATTGCAATGCTTTTGCTTCACTAGGTCTCAATCCACACTCTAACATGATCAACAACGTTAAATACTCCTGATGAATCAAATTAGTGTGTTCATAGAAATAGTTTCGCAACTTACTTGCATCTTCCATACTCAAACTAGCAACTGGTTTAAATAGTCCTTTATCCACGCCTGTTGTCTTTATACGGTTTTCTGATGGCATAGGTGTCTTTCTGATTAAACCGTCATATTCAGCGTCAGAGAATGCCTTAGAAAGAAACGAACGATACTTATTGACGGTGCTGGTAGCATATCGTTTTCCCAATGAATTAAAATAGAGTTGAATGGCTGTTTTGTTACCATCGAAAAATTTTAAAGGTTTTCCAGGCAAGTCAATACGCAATCTTTTGATTAGTGTATTGTAGTTATTCTTACTATTTGTTTCAAGATATGGTTCAACGTTTGATAGATACCATTGTTCAAAATATCGCCACAGTGCCATAGATCCATTGGCGGCCATATAACCACTTGCAAATGCAATTCTGTCTTCGCTCTCTATCTCCTTTGCCTCTTGATAAGAATCAACATATTTTCTTGGTGAAAAATGGCGTTTTCCCAATTGATCACGAGTTGATGTTCTTACAACATATTTTCCGGCAAATCTGCCAGTAGTAACTTTTTTTATCATACTGATATTATCCTTTCTTTTTACGAAGGTATAATAGGCGTACAGATATGATAATAGGGCAGTTTAGAGTCATGACTTTGTGGACTTGAATAGCGTTATTTATGGTGCAAATATAAGAAAAATAGTATTCCTGCAGCTAGTATAATTCCTGATATTACATATATGATGATGTATAAATACTTTAATTGCAGCATTGCATAATTTAAAAAGTTAGCCATTTCTATATTCCTCTTTTTTATGTACGCCCGAGAGGGCATGGGTGTTAATAACCGTAGTCGTCACTTGCTTTTCCTTGATCGTTGACAATCTTTGCTGTCATTGCGGGAATAGTAATATTAGCTCCACTGGTTGATTGGTATGTTGTTGTACCGTCGCTGACACCAGAAACAGTAACTAAATCATCTTCTAATATTCGAGAACCGTTCATAATATCAGAATCAATATCAACTAAAATTACATTGTCATAGTCTCCGTCTACGGCCAATCTAATTTCTGTGTAGTCATCATCTTCCATTACTTGAAGAACCTTGCCAGTGAACTCAATTTTTTTGCCCTTATAGTCATCAGGTGTTCTAGCTATCTGGTCGAACGTTATACCTGTTTTGTATTGGGTTGGTTCTTGTTCAGCAGCTTTTGATGATACTTCTCGAGAGGCCGCAGCGGAACTTTGCGAGGATAATGATTCCGCTAATTTAGAAGAATCTTTTGCATATTCAGATGATTCAGCAATCTTACTAGATTTTTTCTTTGATGAAGCTACTTGTGCATCTTTTTGTTGAGTGTTGACAGTTGTGGTAATAATAAAAATACTAAGTAACACAACAAATCCAACTAACACCCACAACTGTGGCAACTTATACCATGTCCTTTTCTCTTCCATCTCAATCTCTCCTAAAGCGGTTTAATGTGGCTGCTTAGCACATATGAGTTAATTATTTAAGTCAATAAAGGTTTTTTCAACATCTTTTTCTAACCAAGAGGGGACACGATAATATTCCATGAATGTGTTTACATTGGTCGGTAATTTTATTGACATTAACAAACCTATTGCATTTCTGTGCGCAAGCAATTCTTCTCGTCTATGACCAAATTCTGAAAAAGTGTAAATACGTTGTATGTCTCCGTCTCCGTATATTAAATGTGACATCTCATGGGCTAATCGAAATTCGTATGATACTTTGGTATCGAAATTTATGTTCATAAAAACACCCTGACGTTTAACCACAGAAAAATCAGGTGTTTCAGGTGACAAGTCAAAAATATCTAGTATATCAATGTTATGGCACTTTGCTTGCTTTTGTAGTTCTTCTGTTATTTCAGAAATAAAACTTGTTGTATTCATTCATGCTCACTCCTACGCTTTAAATCAAGTAATTGTATGTATTCCTTGATTTTAGCTTTGTCTTCATCAGGAATGTCATGACCATCAAAGGCGAGAATAATTTCATCATCTAATGCGTCTTTTAAATCTAGTTTATTATTAGAAGCGGTGCTATCTGAACGTCCTAGTAAATAGTCCGTAGACACATGGAGAACATCAGCAACCTTTTGCAGCTTTTCAATCGACGGAGTTTGATCTTTCCATCTATAGATAGCATTTGTTCCAAGACCGGCGCGTTCGTTTAATTGGTTTAATGTTAGTTTATTCTTTACAGCTTCTTCTTTTATTTTTTCCAACAATGTTGACATATCAAGGGTTCTCCATAATTCGACTCAATAATTTAACCAAAAAGATAAATTAGTATTGACTTTATTAACCAATAGGTTTAATATTGAGTCATCAAGTAATTGAGCAACAAAAAACAAACACTTATAAATCTAACTTGGCGGTCTGATTGGTAGTGATTTTTGTTTTATTTGTTATGCACTTAGTTTAACCTAATGGTTAAATAAAGTCAATAACTTGATGAAATGTTAGCGAAAGGAGTAAACCAGTGAAACAACCAAATGTAGAAATCATCACGCAGTTAGCAATTCACAACATCAAGCAAAAGGAGTTAGCTGAAAGGATTGGCGAGCGTGAAGATGAAACAAGTCGTGCAATTAACGGCAACCCTGCGCAACGTTACGTTCGAATCAGAAACAAAATCTTTGATTACTTCCAGATCAATTAATTTGAAAGGCGTACAGATATGGATAACAAGATAATTGATTTACTTTCTGAATCTGTTTTGGAAAAACTCTCAACTTACTTTGAGAGTGGACCAGAACACGAAATCATCACACAGCGTCAAGATTTAGCTGAATTTCTGACAGGTTAGAGACGTGCTGACATCAGTAAGTTTCTTGCACTGGAAGACTTCCCACAGATCAGAGATAACGTGGGTAATGTGATTGGCTGGAGTTGGCGTGAAATTAGGAAATGGGAATTTTCGAGAAACCGTTAGGAGGTATATATGTGGTTTTTACAAACAATAGCTAGTGTAATTATCGGAGTAATGATTTTCATTACAGGTATGACCGTTGGTTACACTAAGCACGAACATGAAACGAGGAAACGCCTATGAAAGATGCATTAACCATTATGGCCGGTGACGTTCAACATGATCCAGATGGGTATCAAGTGGAGTTATATGATATTGGTGGTCGTGGCTATCACAAGGAGCGGTTCAGTACAGAGCAAGCGGCGTTCGACGCAGTAAATGAAAACGCTGATGAACTGCGAGAAATCGCAAAGTATATCGTCACGCAGCAATATGAGCAGGTGTTTGATGATGAATAATACTGTGGGTAAAATTGAACGCATTCGTGGTGATTTAAAACATATTGTTGATGAAATACCAGCAAGGCATAAAATAGCTAAACGCTACGGTAAGGATATTATAAGTTTAATTGGGATTATGATTCGGAGATTGTCTGATGAATGAAGCATTAGAACACGCCGAATACGATTTCATCAAAGCTCGTGATGATCTGAAATATTATCGCAGATTTGTTTATCCACACGATAAGCAAAAATTAAAAAATCTAACCGACCGGCGTAATACTACCAGAGTTAGATTGTATAGATTACAACAGGAGAATTGTTGATGAAATTTACAGAAGAACAGTATCATAAGATTGTTAATACTTACGAATTACAAAACGATTATGTTGAGGCTATTAGATTAGTTCTTAATTACGTTGATGAATTAAAATGGTTTGGATACGAAGAGGCAATAGCAATCGCTAACCCACTAACTCGTGAATGGGCGCATGACAAGTTTGTTGAGAAAGAGAAAAAATATTACTGGACGACTAAGAAAGCAGACGCTAATAACCAAAAGGGTCGATTATTTAAGGCAACTAATTTGTCAATAAAATCATATTTTAATGATAAAAGATTTTATGATAACGATACAGTCGAACAATTAACCAAATCAGAAATCAAAGCATGGGGTTACAACCCAGAAATGTTTGACAGAGAAGAAGTAAAATGACTGAAACATACGAAGTAACACAAGAACAATACGACAAAATCATGGCACTATCTGATAGTGAATATCCACTACTTACTCTTTCTAATCGTGGCGATAAATATTCAGATTTCCTTGAATCAATCACGACAGAAGAAGAATTAGCATTAGCACGCTATATGGGTGGTGATGAACGAATAGTGTTCACAGTTAAAGAACAAGCATTCACATGGTCTGTATTCGGTAACGGTGTACGTTATGCGATCACAAAGTTTAATGAACCAAAAAACTCCCTATTAACAGGGAGCTACGGAATTGCAGATATGGCAAAATCAGTTCCAGCTAAACTAACCAAATCAGAAGTGATTGATTTAGGATTTGATCCAGATATGTTTACCAATAATTAGTTTCTAGCATGGTCTTGATATAAACGGATAGGTCAGATCGTTGTCTAGCAGTCAATATATGATTATTGAACGACAGTGCTACGGTACCATCAGATATATCAACTGGTTTATCACTAGAAATAGCCATACGATTATCAGTTCTACCAAGTAAATAATCCACAGTTGTATTAAACACAGTAGCGACTTTACCTAGAGCTTCTCCTGATGGTTTAACTCTGCGCCAGTTACCTATTGTCTGTGGGGCGAGTTTTGCACGACGTTCAACTTCTGCAATCGACAATCTATGTTCATTAGCAAGTTGACGTACACGGTTATAAGTTTCCATAAATTAGTACCTCTGCACAAATTGTCTCACGTTTATTTACTCATTGTCAAGAACTTGATTTGTATGTATACACATGGAGGTGTGTTTTTGAAATATGATTTGAGAGTGAATGGTAAAACATTTAAAACTTATGAAAATTTTGATGAAGCCATGCGAATGGCTAACATATTGAATGGTGTTTATGACACGATTCCAGAAGCAGGAAAGGCAGTAGTTGTAGGTGAATACTCATGGAAAAAATAATCTATCCGAAATTTTATGCACCATATAAAAGAAATATTGAAACAGGATTTATTGATCCAGAACAACCTCAAAAAGATTTGAAACCTTACATGAATGATTCAACAAAGTGGTGGGTGTCTGAAAAGATGGATGGCACTAACACACGAATCGTTTGGGACGGCTACAAAGTTAATGTGATGGGTAGAACATCAAGCTCACAGTTACAAGGATATCAAAATGAATTATTGCGAACTCTAATTGAAAACGACAATTATAAGTTTGATGAAACATTTGGTACACAACCAGCAATTATTTACGGTGAAGCTATTGGTGGGAAAATTCAAAAGAACCCACACGGTGTTGAACCACAGTTTCAAGTATTCGATATCAACATTGATGGTGTTTGGTTAGAGTATAAAAATGTTCAAGAAATATCTGAAAATCTAGGATTGAAATATAACGATCACGTTTTATTTGATAGCTGGGACAAAGTAATTGAAATTTTCAAAGACATGAAAAAAGAACGTGATGATTGTAACCAGTATTTTGAAGGTATCGTTGCTATTCCCGAGAACATGCCATTGACACGAACTGGTGAGCGTGTGATTACCAAAATTAAAGTTAAAGATTTTGATTGGAGTAAATAACAATGACAATCGAAGAATACACAAAACAGAAAAATGAACGTTTAAATCATCAAGCGGCAGTGAGTGGATCATTTACAAAATGTTTTAACAATCGCGCACAATTTGAACGCAACCGTTTAGCTAATCGAAAGCGCTATATGCGAGCATTGGTTGAACAGGGTGTTACCGAAGTAGATTTATTAGCACAATATTTCATGGTAAGTGTAGGTACAGTTCGTAAGAATGTATATGCTATTGGTTATCGTATTGAACATGGAAGTGTGATGAGATGAAAATAGTTAGCTTACAGAGCGTGGGATTGGGAGCTGGATGATGGTAGATAAAGTATTGTTTAGTTCCGATAGCATGGTTTGGGAAACCCCAAAAGATTATTTTGATAAGTTGAATAAAAAATTTAAGTTTGATTTAGATGCCTGTGCTAGCGAAACAAATCATAAAGTTAATAACTACTTTACTGAAAATGACAACGCTTTAATTCGAAAATGGGGGGGCAACGTATTTATGAATCCGCCCTACGGAAGACATATCAGCGAGTTTATCAAAAAAGCGTACGAAGAACATTTGCGTGATCCAAATAGATTTATCGTGATGTTGATACCTTCCAGAACTGATACAAAGTATTGGCATGATTACATTCAGGATAAGGCAACAGTTAAATTTATTAAGGGGCGATTAAAATTTGAATTAAATGGAAAACCAATGAACACAGCACCTTTTCCAAGTGCTTTGGTTGTATACGGATTTTAAGAATGGAGCGAATAGTTATGCGAGATATTAAGTTTAGAGAATGGGATCCGTTAAGACAAGAAATGTATGAGTCAGGTGGCATTAGTTACGGCGTTCGTGAAGATTTTGACGATATGATAGCTTTTAGATTTGCTCATACTGAAAATATTGATGGCGATTTGAGTAAAGAGCGAGTACTTGAACAATACACAGGTCTCAAAGACAAAAACGGTGTTGAAATTTATGAAAATGACATTGTTAAAAGTTCGGGTGGAAATATAGAAGTTGTTATCTATATTGATGGCAGATTTGAGCCAGTTTGTTGGTATGGTGGCAAAAACTATGAAGTCATTGGAAATGTACATCAAAACGCAGATTTATTAGCTGCCGACATTGAACGCATGATACCTGATGACATCGGCAATGATATTCATGAGTTTTTACACGGAGGAGATAAGTAAAAATGGATTTAGGTAAGGTAAAA